>OZ023274.1:99523478-99785055 GCA_964007475.1 Hybos culiciformis | reverse complement strand
CCTTTGAATGGTCTTAATGGCACAATCCTATCTTCGGTCAAAATAAACTTTTTCGAATAATTTTACAATTTTCAGTTACTTATTTTGAAAACCTACTACAAAATTGTATAAAAATAATGAATAACATACATATGTACATAAACATTAAGTATGTGTTGTGTAATGTAACATTATTGCATCTAACAGCTCGACAATACGATACTTTCTTTCAATCCCCTATCCTATGCTACTCAACATTTTATTAAGTTTTACTTTTCAATTAGCGATTGTCTTTGAGAGATTCAAAATAAATTTTAATTTTTAATGTATGGATGATGTCTGTCTGATTTATCTTTGGTGTAATTTTTTATGATCATTTCATTGAATATCATAATTTAAAAAAAAATACATTCTCCATAAATATACCAACACTAATTTAAGTAACCAAAATTTTATTATTCAAATCTTATACAGTTTTTAGATAATATAATATTAGGCATTATCTGTAGGTGGAACATTTCAAATTTTTATAATGATTAATTTATTGTTGCAATACGATAAAAGTTTTATTTTTATCATTATTGTTTTGTAAAAATTTTCTCCCAAATACCTAAAAATAATTTTCACCCTACACTTAAAAGATAGTATCAACTTACTTAAAATTTTATTACTTGATTGATTGATTTTATCATATAAAAGTTCTTTAAAGCTATATAAAAATGAAATAAAAAAAAACTAGACTCGAAAAGATATTAAAATAAATCAGAAATCTCTGAATATAAATTAAATATTTGTATATTGCATATAATATACGTATAAGAATTAAATTTTAGTTTAAATTAGTTTCTTTTTTATTAGTTTTGTTTGATTCGTATTGACTTTCAAGACAAATATAGATAAGATTAAATTAAAGATACAAGTGATGTTTTTTATTTTTAGCTTGGAAAATTCAGCCCGTTGTATCGCCCGTGGAACACTAAGTTACCAGTTTGTCCAAATTGATGATTTTCCGCGAATTTTTAATTAATACAAACTGAAATTTTTGCATCCCCTTGATTGATGTTGATTGATAATTTAAGCATGTTTATTATAAAATCACTAATGGTTGAAAAAAAGGAGAGAGTGCAAAGAGAACATTATCATCTTGCGAACTTGAAATGACAAATGAATAGATGTGTTCTTTATAGATAGAATAAAAAAACAGTATTTTATCCATATGTAGGTAGTAGGAACGTATACTTATTTTAATTTCGCTGATTGAAAATTTATTTATCTTATTTGTACGAAAAAAAGAACATCAAATACAGAAACTTTAACAGAAAATTTAAAGAAATATATATAACAATAAAACACTGGCGAACTCTGGAATAAAATTACTAAATTATAATTGTAAAAAGTTCCAGTTAGCTTTATTTAAGTTTGAAGAAACTTGAAAATTAATTTATAAAAATAATGAAAATAATTTTAAAATCAAGTAGATAAAGCTTTTGAATATCGTTGAATTATTATGTAGATACCTGTATTATTTATTTTAAAATCGTTAAGTTTTAATAACACAAGAAATAAAAACTCTCAGATTCACTTTTAAACAACTCTGATTTGAATAATAGATGTTTCGGAATAATGGGTGTAAGTAAGATACTCTGGTATAAAGTAGAAACTTATTAAGTAATTAATTTTTATTGGAACTAGGAGTTTCAATATTGGATTCTATATCAATTTTAATTTCGAAAATATGATAATTCTTCAATAGGCACACATGCCGTGGATTTGCCATATCACTGGACAATACAATATTAAATTTTTCATGCATAAGCCCGACTCATTCAAACAGTGGCCAAAATTTAAGAATATTAAATTTTTCGTTTTTGGTGAAAATTTGCCGTTCTCAGCTATAAGTAAATAATTAGAAAACAAATGTTAATATTAGGAAAAGAAGGAATTGCATATTACGTTATATTCATTATAAGCTTATCGAATTTAAACTTTGCATACGATGATTTAGTCGAAACAAAAGTTTGATACTTTTTGCAACAAAAATAATCTTCATTCTCTTATTCATTAGATTCAACTTACTTGAGATAAAAAAAACTTTATAATAATTCTTAAAAAAATACATGAAGCAGTCGTAGGAACTGCCGAAAGAAGTTAATAATTAAAAGCTTTAAACTATGAAATAACAGTGGCTACAAAAAATGGACTTCTAAGTACAAAATGTTTAAATCAAAATAAAAATCATTTTTGTTGAAGGCTTGATTTTCTATTGTTACTTGGTTAATTTTAAATTTATCTCTTTTATGTTATTAAAGTATAAAAATAAAAAGTAACAATAGAAAATCATGCCTTCAATAAAAATGATTTTTATTTTAATTTACGTTTTGTACTACAGCCACTGTTGTTATTTCATAGTTTAAAGCTTTTAAGCATTAACTTCTTTCGGCAGTTCCTATGCCTGCTTCGTGTTTTTTTTTTATATTTTGAGCCGCGCTCCCTACCCAACCGTAGCTCCCTACCCAAAAATTTTTGGTCAGGTAATCTTTATTTCACTGAAGCTACCTATTTTGAAAAAATTTTTTTTTTGTGTATTTTGAGCCGGGAAGGCCCTAACCGTGGCTCCCTACCCAAAATTTTTGGTCAGATAATCTTTATTACCTATTTTGAAAAAAAAATTTCTTTCATATTTTTAGCAGGGAAAGCCCCAACCGTAAGCTCCTACCCAAATTTTAGATAATCTTTATTTCATCAGAGCTACCTATTTTGAAAAAAAATTTTTTAATATTAAATAATTTGTAAACGAAAGATTTTTGAAAAATAATTTGAATTTAAATTTTTTGCGCCAAATTATTTTGTTTTTATAAATAATAAATTATTATTGAGTGGACCACTCATTTTTTTGAGTATTCAAACGGTACAGCATGTCGCTTTTTTCGAACTCGAATTTCGAATGAGTAAAATAATTTTTACCCCCTACAGAATTACTCATTAATATAACGCGCCTAAAGAAGTATTAACTTCAATATTAACTTCAATAAAAATTTTTTAATGTTTGAATTTATGATGTGAAAATAAAGCAATTAAAATCTTCAGAAAACATAAAAATCATAAAAAGCGATGAAGTCAAAGTGCAAATATTTTTTATTCATTATAATTTTGGACTTTTTTTCGCGTCAGACAAAATTTAATTGACAAAAAAAAGATATTCAACACATTTTTTTTATGCTACCAATTTCTTATTCTTATTTGTGTAAATATGTATACTTTCACTTTTAAGGAGTCACTACACTTTATGGGAACTACTTTGATTTTAATATCAAAATTTTACAGGGAAACAATGTCTACTGTTCATAACTTTAGGTTTTGACTTTTTTATAATAAAGAAATTGGTACACATAATACTGCTTTCAAAAATATTTGATTCAAATTTGCACTTTTTCATATCAAAATGTAAATTGATTTTCACCAATATTCTTGAAAGCGACTTAAAACAAATATAGGTTTAATAGTGATCGATAGCATCTTACTATACATAGTCATAGTACATTTATATTACAGTTTATTTAATTTATATAAAATATAACAAAAACAAATCGTTTTTATCTTAAATTTTTACTTAAAAATTTTTAATAAAATTATTTAAGTGTGGCCGCAAAAATGATGGATTTATTATTTGCACTTTTTTACAACTTTTTCTGAAATTTCAATTAAACCATAACATTTTGTTTTTATTGTTGACTTAATGATGATAAAAGTCAAAAATTTTAAATTATGAGTATTTTTACTTTTGATCGAGAAATTCATAAGATTCTTAAAAATTATTATTAAAGAAAATTAAAAGTAATGTACAAATTTTATTTAAATAATATATAATATATGTATATATGATGCGTTAGCGTACATTGCTTCGCTTGAAAATGGAATTAGACTAGCTCGCATAATTTTTGTAATAAATAAAATGAAAAAAAGTAAACAAATAAGTAATAAATTAAAGAAATACATAATAAATTTGAAATATTTCTCAATTTAAGTACCTGCATGCATACTTCAGAAATTTTCGTAAATTATTTCTTGACTTTTCTACGGTCAAAACTTATAGATTATTTTTAAGTACATATATTTATATATGAAAAGTTTAATATGAAATAGTTTAAGTTAAAAAGACAAAATCTATTTACATATTTATAATGTTAGAAAATTAATATCTTTCAAGTTTCTTATTATTATACCGAATTCTATGCTAACTATAATACGCGCATTAAAATTACCATCACGCAGCAAAGCGAGAGAGGATATTCAGTCACAGTGTAAGCGTATCGAAAATGTTAACAACTTAATTATATGATTAATAACATTTCTTACGAATGCATAATTTAATCTTTATAGTGAGACTTTTTTTTTTATTAGGTATTATTAAAATTTTATTAACAAAAGTAGGACACGCATGCAAATCTCTTAAATAAAAATGAAATTTTATTTATTGTTTTTTTTTTTTTTTTTCAATTGGAAAAAAGAAAAAAAAAATTGTGAGATCATCGGAATTTTATTATTTTATTTGCAAATTAAATTAAAAATAAAAAAAAAATTTCAAGGATCCACAATTATCAATTCGAACAAAAATTATAAAAATAAAATTGAACTAATTTTGTCTCATTTCAAATTGAAATGCAATAAATGTTAAAACATTAACAAGGTGGAAAATAAATAAATTTAATAATAAAACGCGCCGCCCTTCATTGAGAACTGCAATATTTTAATAGGTGTTGTAAGTAATCCTTTAAGTGAGTTTTATTGATGTGATAATATAATTTATAGATTGCGAATAAATTTTCTTTTTTAGGTCTGAATTTTTCAATTCCTGGAATTCTTTATTTTCTTATTAAAATTCTATTAGCTTTGAGTAGTTAGTAAAGTATCTAAAACTAGTATTGGAGTTAAAATTTCTAAATTTCTTGAACTAAATTATTAATTGAGTTGCTGTCGTAAAATCTTAGATGGATTTATTGTTCTAATAAGGATACAAGTTTCTTTTTGTCATATTTTAAATGTACATATCAATAGATATAATGTATTATAATGTATATATTTACATAAAGTAAGAGGGAATAAACATGAATTTTAACTAATTTATAAAGTTATTCTGGCCTCTCTGAAACTTAAAATCAAGCCTAATTTCCTTAGATTTTCATATATTTTAATCTTCTTGGGTACTGGTACTGGTAGGTATAGGTTAATTTAATAAATCTAATACATAATTTATAAAAACTCATTTCTGGAAACTCATTTCTGGATAAAAAAAAAGTCAAATGAATTTCAAGATTTTTTTTTTTAATTTTTCTTTTTTAAAAGAAAATCGGTTAAAAGTTTTCTATAAATTTCGTTATTTTTCCTCTTTTCGTTTAACATATTTTTACTATTAATTTTGAGCTTTTACTATTTTTTAACGAAAAAAAAAATAAAATAAACAATAGAATCATATCATATGTTTAATGTTTTGATTAAATTTTTTTTTGCAAAATATTTTATCATCATTCGTAGGAGGTTGAATGAAAAAGATATTTTTTTGTTTACAACTTGTTTTGTATGTATATAACACACCAATATATTAAATTTAAATAGTTGTAACAACCAATTTCGAATTATATGGGATTCAGTTGTTGTATTTATTTAATCATTATCTCACTAAGTTATGAAAATTATGAAATTTTATTTAACAATTTATAGTGCTGTCAAAAAGTTTTGATGGCGGACAAATTATTTTTTTAATACATAAATTAATAATGTTTGCACTTTTTCGACCCAATCTTTAGTTATTTTTTAGATTTAATATCCAAGCAAACCAAATTATTTTATTTTATTAAATTTAGTTAAGAAATTTAATAAAATTTGTAACAAAATTGAATTGTCAATAGTTTTTATTTTTTAGTTTTTTAACTTTAAAATTTTTAATAATATGAAAAAAAATAAATTATTTCATTAACATAACGATACAAAAAAGAACAAACGACATATAATAAAAAATATAAATGTATAACAAAAATGAAAATTAAAACAAAATAAAAAAAAAAAAACAAAAAAAAAAATTACGCGCGCAATGAAAATAAAAAGTTTAACTCAGCAGATATTTTCTGCAAAATTTGATCAGTTTATTTCGTGACTTCGAACTTAATAGATCTTTATCCTTTTAATAAATAAAAAACAAAATTTAAATAGAAAATATATTAAAAAACAAAATAAAAAAAAATTGTTTTTCCCTTTTTTTTTAAATATATTGTAAACAGGATTTATGTGTTTTTGGAATTTTGGTCGACAAAATAAATTATATTAAATTAAAGTATAATATTAAAAAAAATTGATAATTTCAAATTAAAAAAAAAAATATTATTTTTAAAATAAAAAGTTCTTTAAACTTGAAACGACGACTAAAAACAATAATTTTTTATTTTTGATAACAAAAAATAGATTAACGATATTTTGAATTGTTTTTTACTTTATTTTTATGCAAAAAAAATAATTTTTTTTCATTTTATATAAAAACTATATTATTCTAAATTAGGTCTAGATTTTCAAGTAAAAAAAAAGAATAAAAACAAATAAGGTAAGATTAAGTTACAATTTCAAAAATAAATTTTTTCATATATTTAATTTTTATTCAGAGCTAAAAAAAAAATTAATTATAGTACGAGTTTAAAGTTTTAAAGTTTTACAGAAATTTGCTTGCTAACTATTGTCAGAACACCAAGAGTCATAAACATTTTCAAATTTCTCAATTTATTCCAGATCACTCTGTATTTGTTCAGAACAATTTTATGGTACATTTTCAAAGTTTCGATTGCAAACTTAAAAGAGTTCGACTTGCTGAATTCACCCGCTCTGGAAAACATAATTTCTCAGTTTTATATATAATGTTCGGATTTTCATAAAATTGCAATCATGCTTTTTTCAATCGTCGAAAGTAAATTTATTTTCAATTTTATAAATTTCATTTAAATAATCTATAACTCGATTTTTATTTGATCACTTTTGGATCAGAATATTTTTTCAATTGGCAACACATCTAGGTACACCTAATTGGAAATATTTTTAATAAAATAATTTTATGCATATTGTAGCGAGAAAGAATTTTCCTTTTTATTTCGAATGGAGCATATAAAATAAAATTATGCTACTGATAATCATCATGATATACCTTAAAAATAAGCTAAAATATTAATTTGTCATGAATAATAATTTTGTAATTAAATATGGATACAATTAAAAAACAAAAAAAATATTTTGCAACAGTTCTTATTTTTTTTTATTATTATTTGAGATGATTTAATTGTTTTTTTTATTTATTAATTTTTTGATATACATATTATTATAATATTATTATTCTTTTAAAATTGGTATTAAAATACATAGATTATATATCTTTGCAAAGTTATGCAATTATTAAAATTTGATCCGCTTGTCATAAAAGTTAATTGACTTTTCAATTTATCGTATATGTATACAAAAAAAAAACCAAAAAGTCATTGAATTTTAATTATAAACAAAACTGAAGATATAAGTAATATTAAAGTTTATGTTGCTTCTTAAAAGATGAATGATTTTGAAATTTTTTACACAATTTATTGGTAAATAAACATTTTTCCTGAATTTTGCCGTATAGTTGAAATTGAAATTAGAATAATATTTAAGTTTCTTTTTTAACATTTAAATTTTGTTCACAAAATATTTCATTTTCATCTTATGATGACGTTATTTATATCTTGTTATACCTACCTATCATATTATTTTAAAACTAAAAATCTTTTTTGTCTACTATGTGTATAATCTTTATATTATGCCCGCTAATTAATAATAAGAGCATTTCGTATACCAATAAATTCTCAAACCCAATCTTCATTCTTAAAATTAATGCTTAAATACAGTCGGCTTTAATAATAACTAATAAATTAATTCAGCTTATAAATCCCATAAGCAATAAAAAGATTTTGTCATTTTTTTTATTACAAAATCATAATCCTTTGTTCTGTTAGTTAAATAAATTTTATTTTTGTTTGGTATCCGTATCAGAAGTTTCTTTTTTTGTCACATATTGCGAACAATCAATATTTATGTTTATTTATTTTTTTTTACAAACTTATCGGCAATAAAAATTTTAATTTGGAGAATATAATTTAAATGTATGTAGTAGTTTTTATAAACTTAAATTGTATATCGCCTAACTCCACAAAATTTAGAAATATCAAAGTAATTCAAACAGTATAATAAGTCGATCTTGATTCAAAATAAAATTCTACTAAATTTTTGCTTATAAAATAAAATAACTATGTCTTGCGATAATTTTCAGTATTCACAAAAAAAGAATTTTGTGATACAAATGATTTTGCTTGATCCAAGGTTGAGAACTCTTTAAAGTTACCCATCATTCTCTTACATGGATATAAGCCCTAATCTGAAAAAGTAAATAAAGAAAATGGTTTCCGTGCGACTACACTACTATACACATAGCTTCAGTGATCTAGAACTATAGTTAACTTGTTTCTCATATTAAGTAATTTATTTGTTTATACTACAAATATCAGGCGACACATTTTCAACTTTTCATTTAGACCACATTATAGAAATTTTTATGCTTTACATTACGCCTTCGATCAAAAGTGTTTATAATTGATTTCATTTAAATATTATATTTATGTAAAAAAAAAATAATCATTTCTTATTATTTTATTGGGAAATAAAAAGTAAAAAAAAAATTGCTTTCGTAATCAGAAATATACAATGTCTGCGGAGTTGCAAAATCAATATCATAATAAACAAATAATTCCTATCATAATTACAACAGCATATATTTGATAGGAATACAGGGGGTTCTTTTAATATTTAAGATTGGATTAGGGTTAGGGTCAGGTTAGAATATCGGGCACATGGGGCTTACGCTCAAACAATAAAATAATTGATTTTAAGAATAATTTAGATTCAAACAACTTGAAATAATGTTCATTCACCCTTTATATATATATATATATATATAATCAGGAAAAGAAAATGTTAAACCAATTTAACTCCTACACATAACACATCTCTGATTGCGGATTTAGATGAAGCACTTTGTTAAATTAAAAAAAAAAAAAACCTTTGCATCTTAATTAAAAAGTATTAAGTTCAAATAAAAACAAAATTATATTTAAAAAATATTAAAATGATTATATCGCCATCATATAAACACAATATTCATACCTACATATATAATATAAATACTTTAGCATATGTATGTAAGCAGAATAATTGAAATTCTTTTCAAAAATTAATTACGCTACTTATTCCGTTTTATTTCTTTTATATTATATTCATCAAATTATATCACCAATGGTAATTACTTTAGCGATTTTAGTAAAAAAAATTATAATATACTCAAAATTTTTTTGTTTAAATATGGGTTATTGATAGAACGGATTATATTTTTTTTTTTTTTTTGTATGTATTCAATAAGTCTGGCGAGTTTAATCATAACTTGAATCATAAAAACGTAGGTAACAATGACTCATTAACATAACGATTATATATAAATGGTTAAAATTCTTTCATAATTATTATAATATTTTTACTATATAGACTTGATAGTAGTTAAATTAAAATTAATATTTCAGTATAAAAGAAAAAAAAACTTTAAAACTTTATCATTGTATTTTTTGCATAAATAAATTTTTATTACATAAATAACGTTTTTTTCGAAGAATGGCTCTTTTTCCAAGTGTCAAAAATTTTATAATTATAATATCTTTAAATGCGTTTAAAAAGAAGTAGCTGGCTATCGCACAGAGCGGTTCTTACAAAATTTTTAAATGTTCATATTACAAAAGGAATACATTTTAGATCTTATCTACTACTGTCCCAAAACTTAAACTTCCTCTAGACGCAATCTATTTAGTACCGCAAATCAGATCGAAATCCATCTAATAGTTTTCAATCTTACCCCGAACATATAAAAAATATATATTTTATTTTAGTTTAATTAATTTATAATTTTTTTTTTGCTAAATTAAATTCTTATACCTACCCAACAATAAAATGTATATTGTATGTTTGTATAACTAAATTAGCATTTTCACATGGCGCAAAAAAAATAAGTGATCAACAAAAGTATGATATAATCATTATTAAATTAATTTAAAGAAATTAATATAAGAAGTAAACGTGAATAAAAAATAAATATGTAGAAAAATATCAAACTTCTTCAAATTAATTGTAAAGTTCAAAGACAAGGTCTTCTGACGTATAACATGTTGTCATTTTTTTTTGTTTAGGTAGCTAAATATAATGTAAGTTCTCATGAAAATTAAATTAAATAATATAGTAATAAAAAAAATAAATAAAAAAACAAAACTAAAATATTTTTAATTTTGTAATAGGTGAAGGAGTTAATTCAAAACAATTTTTAATATACATATTATTTTTTATACAACAATAATTGTCTAGCTTTAGCTTTTATCAAGAAATTGAAAATTATTATTAGTCATCTATTAAAAATAAAATTTTTGTTTATTAATATTAAATATTTTTTGTTTATAAATTTTTTATTAAGTATATATATACCTAATTAATTATTATTCTAAGTTTTTTTCCAATAAAAGTTGTTTTATTTTCAATTCTTTTCGCCCATTTGTTAAAGAAAGTTTGGCTTTTGGAAGCTTCTTCATTAGGATGTGGCAGCTCTGTTTTTTAATGCTACAATTAGGAAATTGTTAAATTGAAAAATTTAACTATAATTGTCACTTTATTTCACTAAGAGAACATTGTATTTATGAGTGAGAAATGCAGAACAGAAAACATTACGTTAATAGAGCTAAACATGGTCATTAAATGATTGACCATAATATTGTGATCTAGCTTTACATTTAATACAAATATTATAATAGTGTTTTAAGGCTTAGAATTTATTATGATGATTTGGTATACATTCTTCTTAATAAGGGTAGAGCATTTCCATTGTGATTCTGAAACAGGATGATAACAAAAAAAAAAATATTGTTGACGGATTTGTTGAAAATCTGAATTTTGATTAATCTCGATATATTCTACTCTCTAAAACTGTCGATCATCTATCAACGACCACCAAGAATTATAATTTAATTCTTTTACAGTTTTTTTCCTATACAACTTAATAAATTAAGTATTTTATATTAAGTTTTTTTCTTAATAAAAATTTGTTATATTTAAATAAATTTCTTGTTTATTTGAATAAGTAAATATTATTGTTAATGAATAAAATTTGAATTATTATGTGTAATCTGTGAAATCTTTATAGTTGAACTTGTTCAGTTATCATTGAAGAATACAATGTATTAATAATTTTCTTTTCAAAATTTATTTATATTTGATTATTGTATTGATATTTTTGAACAAATTATTCATATATTAATCGTATTAAAAAAAAAGTGATATAAATTATTTTTTTATTGATTTTGAAGAATCACAGGTTTACTATAAATGATATTTTAAGGAAAGATATTTATTAACAATGATACTTACGAACATTAAAATAAAGGAAAATTTACATAACATAAGATTTATTAAATAATGATTATCCAAAAATAAATTAATTCAAAGAACACACAATTCTTAGAAAAGGATTTAAATTGCAATAAGTTTGTATAATGATGTTAGTCTATTATAAGTTTTTCTCCAGTTTCTATAAATTTAACCAATTCAAATCCAGAAACTGTCTTGATTTAAATTATTACAGAATAGAACAAAATATACACATATCAAATTCAAATACCAATCCAACCTTCCTCTAAATCTAAATGAACAGTTAAATTGAGCTATTGTCGTGATTTATATAAAAACTACAAATTATTAATTTCTTTACTACTATGCCTAAGAATTGTTCAAAATAAAAATGTTATCTGATATTTTATTTAATTGCAAAAAAAAAAAATTAAATTAAAAATGATACATTTATGGGTTCAAAATAACAAACATGAATTTACTGATTTTTATGATTACTCAAGTTTTTAGAAAAATTCATAATTTACTCATTTGCAAAGTTTAAATTGATAATTATATGCAAACTTATCAATGTACATAAAGTGCAAATTAACGATTGAATTGATTAATTCATTGATTAATTTGGATTTTATTTATCAACTAAACAAATTGCTAAATATAAAATTATAAAAAAAAAAAAGAAAATTGATCAATAACTTTTCTCAAGGTGGCTTATTTTATTCGTAATATTTTAAACTTAATCCTCTAGCTAACATTTAAAATTATATGAATTGAAAGAATTAACGTTATTAATCAAACTTTCTATTTCTAAACTGGGCTGATACATAGAATAATCGCGTTTAATATTATTTTATTCTATGAACTTAAAATAAATTCAATTTTTTAGTTCTTATTCTAGAAATTATTTCGATAATAAATTCTACATCGAACTATATCATGTCTAAATTTATTGTATAATTATAATTATTAAAACAAAAATTTAAGTTGCTTTTCGCACTATTTTTTGTATTTACCTAAATTTTATTATTAAACAAATATTTAATATAGATAAATAATTGAATAGTCAATTAAATTTATTTTAAACAAATATATGTACATAACTTTAACACATAAACTTGATAATTGTCTTTATTATTAGATTACATAAATAAATAATTCACGTTTAGTTACTTCAATTATCATCGTATTATTGTATAATTTTCGTACTTTCGAATTATAAATAATTTAAAATTCTAACTATTAATAAAATATGTATGAATTTTGTAACAACTATTTTTTTTTTGTCATAGTTGGCTTATTTATTGTCATTAGATTTCATTTTAACAATTCCAACGGCAGCCTTAAATCTGGAAGAGGTGTTATTTCAGTGTTTTTCTTAAATTCAAAAGATAATTCTGAAGTTAGATTTATCATTATATTGCATTACATTTATGTTTATTTTCTATTTATAGATAATTTTTCGCCAAATATTATCTATTTAATATGGAATTAGTAAATTTTTCTAGAATTCATCTTTGCGATGTTAACAGATCTAAAATTATTTTGTGTTAGCTGATTCCAAAATTATGTAAAACATATTAAATCATTTATGAATAATTAAAATTTAAGTTTTAAGTGGCTCATTTTATCACGTGACCACATCAATTTAGTTTACGGGTATTTCAGATAATTTTAATGAGACTAAAAAACTAAACAATGAGAAATTTAAGTTAATGTGATTTTGTTTTTTTTTTTTTAATTTTAAATGACACCTCACTTAAAAGTATTGTAATTAAAAAATATTGAAGATAAATAAAATTTTATATCATATACAAAATTGTGAACATAAAAATGAAATGATGATGTCAATTAAACCGATTTGCAATAATTTTTCTCAATATGTTTGCATATTAAAACAATTTTGTTTATTTATTATTATTTTTTTATAACTTTCAACTATATATATTGATATCATTTAAGTCAATTTTTCCATATGTTTTTCGCACAAAAAATATAATAGGTATATCGATTTTAACTCCGAAATTCATTATTCCTAAATTATATGTATTATTTTGTGAAAAAAAAATTTGTAATAATTATCTTTTTAAAACTATTAATAAGTATATAGATTAACTTTTCGATGCTCATAAAAAATAAAATCATTATTTGTCATATCATAAGAATAGTAATGTTGACGATAAACTTAATTTTGCCTAGTTTCTAGTAAAGAAAAGAACAATAATTTTTTTTATTTCTCCCATCTCCGTCAAAATAATTGACTTTTCTACATTACAACTATCTATATACATAGTTATTAATTTTCTAATAATAAACTATTTTATTTTGTTCAGGGACAATTGAAAAATTACACTTATTTCACTATTTTATGTAGGTGGGTGCATTAATCATATTGAAATTTAACATCCATTCTAAATTATACTTAAATAAGTCGTTTATATTAAAAAAAAAAAAAAATGATAATATTTTTTCACATTATATAATTTTTTATTTTATCTGAAAAATTGAGATAAAACTCGAAAAGTCATTTATTAATTAATTACATAAATACTAATCCTTTAAATTTGTTTCAATTTTCATATCATATTCTTTTATTAATAAATGGAGTTAGATACTAAATAATTTCATTTCTCATATATGTTTAATAATGGTTGTAACAATATTGTATAATAATATATTATCTATTAATATTTCCCAACTTGTACAATATATTTTTATTTTTTTTATTTTTTTATTAAAGTTACCAAATCACTAGGTGGGATACCTTTTATGCTTAAAAAGTATGGATTTGATAATGGGGACAGGAAGCTTAGACGGGATTAAAAAGTGGGACAGTTAGTAGGAAATCATTTATACTTTTCTTAAAGCGGCGCAAGTCGTAAATCAAACGTCCGCCAGCTTTGGGGAACAATTTTGATGTGAGAGCATTCCACATTCTCGAGATGCGAACTGAAAACGAATCTCCGAAGCTCGTTCTATCACATCTGGGAATTTTGACGAAATATGGATTTGACGTTGAAGCGGTACGTGTTTGACGTGAAAATACTTGAAGTGAAGGAAGTAGGGCTTTAACTTCCAGAGAACACGTATCCTTTCCAACAAGGTATTTATAAAAAATGGAAAGTGAACCTACATTACGACGGTGATTAAGTGATGTTAATGAGCTGGTGGTTTGGTGATTGTTTATCAATCTAATAGCCCTTCTCTGAATATAAGATTCAACAATTTGAGAACTATGTGATGATATGATTTTGGACTATCCGAAACTTATTTACTTAATTTACTTAAACAGTAAAGTTTTTTTGTGCAGAAGATTAACTTAGTTAGTTGGGAAGGATTTGCAAAAAGGAGAAATTCACTCTCACTATTACCTTAATTAAGAAATAAAAACATAATTGTTACAAGATCATTTTTAAAAATATGTATTTGAATAAAGTCTTTCAACAAAAAACTAAATATATACTTAAGTGTTATAAAAGTTACTTTTTTTTTTAAAGTTCGAATTTCTTAAATTACATGTTAATGTTCAGAACACTACACCTTATTTAATAAATAGTGTCGACATGGAACATGAAGAACAATAAAACATTACTATCATTCTGTTCACTCATTGGTAACCAATGCACTTATTGTATGCGTTTTTTTCTGCACACTTTATGTAATTGATATCTAATTTTAATATACTCAATTCATTATTTTACTTATAATATAACAAGAAAATGGCATTAATTTGTTTTAACTGCCTCACTTTTATTACCAAATAATAAAATTAATTGTTGTGTAGTGATATTATGATAATCCCACCACTTTCCTTCCACTCTTTAAATGATTTTAGAATTCCTTACTTAAGATAACAAAAATATGCAGTTTAATCTACACTCAGTGATTTAAATACTTACGATTCGATAGGAATTTTAATGCTTCGAAAAGTTTCTCTGCTTAATATCGTAATTTTTTTTTTAAATGATATGGAGATAATATTTCTTATCAGTGTTAAGTTGCGTTTTCACATTATAGATAATAAAACATTAAAAAAAAAGTTATAATAAAGAAGAAATCAAAAAGACAGTGTTGGCCATTTGTTTTATTATCTTTTGCAAATATTCACAAAACTAGAAAATTTAAGTTATCAGAAAATCACATTAAAAAAAATATTTTGTGACTATTCTATTATTATACCATTTTGCATATAAAATATGCGCTATTTTTTGCTTTATTTTTTATTTTATTTTTTTTCAATTTGAATTATATGTTAATAATCTTGTTTACTAATTTATACGGTGTTAAAAATGACACGTTTAAATTCTAATTTGTATAATTTCGTATCTAATGAATCATTTATATAGTAGGTATATAGATACTTACTTGCTTTTTCTAGTATTAAGTTTGTATCTGTAGCAATTTATGTTATTCGAGAAAAACGATGTAATATTCATCTGACAAATATATTTTTAATACATATGAAAGTTATAATCTTCCTAGAATATAATCTTATTCATCTTCCTAGAATTTATAATCTTCACTTCAGTTTGTAAATCAAATCAATTTGCAAAAATATTGAAAAACAAAGATTGTATTTCAATTTGTAATTTATCACTTTATTTTTATTGATAACGTTCAAAGTTCACAAATTAAAATCAAATTACTTGATTGAATTCATTAAATTTTCTTATCATCGAATTGAAAATCAAAATAATTTAAATTTATTTGAGAGACTATTTATATAAATAATTGAAAGATTATTTTCGTTGTATTATTTGAATGAAAATAAAGCGTAAATTATTATTATACGTATGTAAATTATAAAAATTAGGGAGAACCCCGAATTATATGAATATAAATTTTTCATTATTTAAGTTTAAAATACAAAATAAAAAGAAGAAAGATAATACTAAATACAACATGTCACTCTCTGTAGTTCAGTAATCAAATTAAAACTATAATATGTATTTACATATGTATCTATTTTGCCCTTCTTTTCCTATAAAAAAATTTCTTTTACAATTACGGATTTTCCTAAAATTATGAAACTGGAGATTTAATATAACAAACACCTTACTTACCTAATTTGTAAAAGTTCAACAGAAATAATGGATTTACTCAATAAAAAAAATTATCAGAGACAAAAATTAATTTCATGATTTTAGAATAAATCTTTTTTTTAACCTCTTAAAAAAGTTTATTATTAAAAATTTTAAATCTAATTTTAAATTACAATATTATAAAAATAAAATCAAAATAAATTTAATTGTCTCATCAATTTTGTTGTTTAGACATGAAAATGTCAAAACAAAAACGTGATTGTGATGGATGAATGGGATGAAAAATGCAATATATTTTTTTTTATTTAAAAAAAAAAAATGTTTATAAATTAAATTTGTGTTGACAAATAAATTTCATTAAAAAAAATATAATGTAGTACATAAATGTCACTCAGTCTTAATTATTTTGCTGGGTGCGTCAAGTTTTTTTTTTTAAATGGTTAACATATTTATACCACCGACCTGTTCACGTTTTTAATATAGTTTTCTGAAGCTAAAGAATATATATGTTTAAATTTCAAGATTCTTTAACAAATACTTTAAGATTATACATTACTTAACATTAACATATATTTGTTATTCTTTTATATTATAACATTTAACTTATAAATCAATAAAATAGTGCGATTTGGTGAAACAAATATTCCGATTCACACTCTTAGAATTTATAGAATTGGAGTTTTCTAGAAAAAAACAACGAATTCTCAAAAAAAAAAAAAAATAATACAAATCTCACCATAAACATTTTTTTCAAAAAATTTTCCAGCAAATATATGCCCTCATTTAAAAATTGAATTTTCTCATATAATCTATTTGTCCTTGGTCGAGATAAAGTGATGTAACCCTAACCTTTAGAAGTGTTAAAACATAAAATTAAAAATTTAATTATTAATAAATTTTGTTTAATTTATGGTAAATTTTTCAACAAATTTTTCAATTAATTTTCTTTTGTTCTTAAATGATAAACCTAGTATAGTAAAAAAAAAATAAATAAATGTTTGAATTATTCATCTGGGAATATAAAATGCAAAAAATTATATTCTAAATTTTATTTCAAATATGTAAATTTAAAAAATTTAATTCAAATTTTCACTTTTGCTTTTTAGACATTAATTTTATTTTTATTTTTAAATATAAATTAGAATTTAAATTTTTTTAGCATTACGGCAGCAAAAATTTGTGTGAAATTATTAATAAAAAAAAAAATTTAATTTTTAATAGATAGTTATGTATTTTAATGACATAAAAATTGAATCTTCCGACTTTATATATACAAAAATATAGTACAATTTTTTATGCATATATGTATATTTTTTTTTTTTTGGCATAAAAACAATTTGGAAGCATTTTCAAATTTATTTAACAACAAAATGTCAAAATTTCTTTTTTTTTTGTCAGAATAACTTGATTTTAAAATCATAATCTAGTTTAAATTCCTTAAAATTTTCTAAATACACTTGGATCTTTCAATTGCCGCATTAGATACATTTTTAAAATGTGAGCTGCCCGTTACAAATACATAATCTGCATCTCACTTACCCGTATAAAAATAATTTTTTCGCTAATATTACTCTCGAAAATTTTTCTGAAAAATTAAAATTCGTACGAATCTCAATAAAAATTTAATAGTGGGTTTTTCAATTTCCTCATAATTTGAAACTAACTCATAAATGTCATCATGATTCATGACATTCACAAACTTTTTACTGTTCTGCCACTTTCATTTTCTAACAAAATTCATTATTCATCACTTAATTTCTTATATGATGTACTTTCAAAGTTTTTTTTTAGACAATGAGGAAGTATTCTCTTCACTGTAAACACAAAAATAATTTTAATAGAAACAATTATAATGAACTTGCACTTTCTGAATAAAATTTTCATTTTTACCGTAGAAAATTCTTTGAAGGAAAAGAATGTTCTTCGTACAAAAATATTAAAAAAAAAAAAAATTCTAAATTTATTGCTCTTGGGTATTTTTTTTTGTATGTTTTGCATATATGAAAAAATTAAATTTTGCTCACATTGCAATATTTTATTACATATTGTTTTATATACACAAAATAAATATTCACCGTGAAGTGTACCCAAGAAACAAAATAGCTTTGTAAGGTATTTCGAAGTCATTACTAGAATGATTATTCATTCTAATAGATGGCTTGTTAATGTTGCAAAAGCACTTACAAACCCAAAAAAGGCGAAAATTACTAGACTAAATTGGATGAATTAGAAGGTAGAAATGGTAATGTAAGGGGTTCTTAAGAGACTCATACGGCTTTACTAAGCCTAAATGTCGCTGGTATAACAAATTTTTTTTCTGTATACTATGTTTTTGTATGTGGTGGTACATGTTTTCATATTTTAACACCGATAATAAAATAAAATAGAATTAAATGTATGCGTATATAATGTATATAAAATGTGTATAAAGCAAACAGAATAATAAAACGTTTATGTGTGTTAATATTTGCAAATAATTTTATCATGTGTTTTTGCATAATATGGCAAATACATTTTTTTAGAATAACAATAATTATTCTAATATTATAATAAATATTACAATATTATAAAAAATGTAAAATGAATTTTCCTTTGTAAAACTAGGATCATCGTATTTGTGCCTAAAGTGCAGTTCAAAATTAATGAGCGATTCTAAAAAAATTTTAAATAAAAAATATTTTCCTGAAAAAAATTAAATTTCCATACAAAAATTTATCATTTAAATTTTCTAATGGAGGACATAGGAATAATTTTATTGAAAATTTAGTTCCCGAAGATAATTTTTTTTTGTCCTGTATTCTTTTGATTTAAAATAGTCATCGTACAATAAAAAAAATGTAAAATCAAAGAAAAGGGGGATGGACATTTTTCCGAGGGACATTTGTCCGCGATTTTTTAATGCGCGGCTAAAGTACGCGATTCTTTCGGGAAGGGGATTTTTTCGTCTACTGCTTCCTTTTTTTTTTTAATTAACGAGAAACCCCTGGGGTAGGGGGTTTCTCCTTTAAACAAAAATTAGGGCGCAGTAGAAGGAAAAATGACGTGGGGCACGAGTTCTTTGGAGTTTTTATGTTATAAATCGCAAAATGTTACTTGTCCGTGCACAAAAAAATTGGAGACAAATGTCATTTTGCAAAATGTTGTTAATCCGCCCACAAAAAATCGCGAACAAATGTCCTGGAACATATCTCAGTTATTTAAAATATTTTAGCATCTAGTAACTAGTTTTATGAAATTTGTATTATGCAATAAATTGTTTATTCATGTTTTATATTCTTTTAAAGAAAAAAAAAAATTAAAAAGGTTTTAAATTTTTTATGATTTAATATTAAAATTAAAACTATTCTACTACTGCAGTAAGCCACAAAAGAATCCCTGTAAACATGCGCACACTTTTTTTATTTTGTGGTGTGATACATGCGTATTTTTCTAATAGTACCCTTTTTCGAACCTTTAACAAAGCAACAGATTCTTATGTAACAAACCAATACAAACATAAAAGCACATCCCGACTCACAAACCAACATATACTAGTAATATCCTAAAATTATGCATTTATTAATCCAAATACATACATATAGTATTAATAGTGTTCTTTTTCGAACCTCTAACAAAGCTAAATGTTCTAATTTATTAAACTAACACAAACAAACAAACACATCCCAGCTCACAAACCAACACATATACTAGTAATATACTAAATTTATGATTTTAATAATCCAAGTTGATGTTTAATGCCGGTTTCGGATACAATTTAGTTTAATCATTTTTTTTTCATGATTTTGTTATACGTTCTTATAACATCATTAATTTTGACATTTAATAAGCAAAACTTGTTTGATAAAAATTCTAGTAAGGATCTAATAGAGGCAGAAAAAGATCCTTCTTTGGCCGAACCCACTATTATTCCATTATAAAGTTATTTAGGACGTATAACAAAAAAACTGAGACTAAAATGTTACTTGGGTAGTTTAAGCAAAAAATTGCGGAAGAAATTACGTAATTATCAATACTTATCTTTACAACTATTTTCAAGCATGATCAATAAGGCAAAACTATTTAAATCGCGATAGTGTAAGTTCAATATTGATTTTTGCATCATGATAACATTATTTATAAAAAAAAAAAAAAACTTAAAAAATTTTATTTAACCATAAAAAAAATTCTTTCTTTTAAAAAAATCCACTTTCTTGAAGTCTTTCAACATCGAATACCTTTTTTCTGCAGCAGTAGTGTGATGCAAGGATTCTATGCCGCATGTGTTACTTTGCATTAAATACTCACTTCGGACTGGTTGTAAAATGTGTTTTTTATATTTTCCTGGAAAATTGTATAACCTATATGTGTAATTTAATATAATAATTTACATATATATAAATACCGTATTACTTTTTAAAGATTATGTTATAAAAGAGTTGAAAATAAAGCCTTTCTACAATGCAACGATTTTATCATTTTTACCAGATTTTCATTATTTTTCAAAATAACCACTTTTTCTTTGAAGATAGCGAGGAAAAATTTTCACTTTTTTTAATTAAGAGTTTTTAGAAAAAAAAATCATATTTGTAAATTACGTAATTTAGAAATAGTAAATGCTTAATTTTTCAAAAAACTAAACACAAAATTTCTAAACAAAAACTGGAGTGGGTTTTTTAATTATTTATATAACAATAAAAAATTATAATGTATACTCTTCTACATAATATATCCAAACCTAATAAAAATAAATGAACTCAACTGATGTTAACAATTTTTCTTGACATTGACAATGAATTGTGTAATTTACTATGTGTATTCATAGAAATTAAATAAAATTTAATGCAAAAAAAATACATTATTCATTCATATAAGTACTATTTACATTAATTTTCTATTGTAAATTGAAGTATAAATTGTTTACGAATTTCATCATTGTGACAAATTACCCAAATAACACAAGTTTTATCACAGTGCCAAAAAGTTATAGGCAAAATTTTAGACAGTTGACTAAGGTACAGTTTAATGGTAAAGAAATTAATAAAATATTTACATTCCATAGAACATATACATATAGCAGTTCCTATGTATATAAAAGCAAAGGAGAAATGATCCTTTGATCGTATATTTCCATAGAACTATACTATGATTAATGACTTATTAAGTTTCAGCTTTAAATAATTTGCAAATTAATTCGGGAAGTAAAAGTGTGAACTTTGTTATATATATCCATTACTAGTTAAATGAAGTAGGTAAATTTTAAACTAAATAAATTTATTTACATTTTTAACAAGATTTTCAACATTTTCCAAGTTCAAGATTTAGTGGGTTAATAAAAAATTTTAATTCATATAAAATAGAAATTTAAAAAATTACGATGTACAGGTGCGGTTAAAAAGAAAAATATAATATGAACCAAAAAAATAATAGAATAAAAGAAAAATAAAAAAAAATTTAAAAATATCTTTGACAGCTTTTATTTCTCAAATATAATAAGTTAGTATAATTAATATATTTTTAGATAATTTTTGATTGAATTAATTTAAAAATAAAACAAAAAGAATAATTAGCTTAAATTTTATTAAAATCTTTTCTACGTAATATATAATATATATTTGTTTCACCTGGCTATTGTTATTTATTTCGTCGAACTGTACAGGCCTCCGAGACTCTTCTGCTTCTTAACATTGAATTCAATTGCCAAAACTTGTAATGCCATTATGTTCTACAAATTATACTATTTGATTCTAAATTTTGTTATTAGGTTAAAAATCAAGTTTTAGATAATAAATTTATCATATTTCGTAATATTTTATGAAATCCATAAAATTGATGATAAAACTTGGCAATTTAATTAAATGCACCCATTTTAATGTTTTATTACTTGAACACGAGTTTTTATCCCATTGTATTGTCAATTTAGCTGCAGTTGGACAAAATAATGAATATATATATATATATAATACAATAGAACTCTTATATTATTTTTGTGTACTGTAATAGTGTAATATATTCAGATATAGTGACAGCCAGAAGCAATTTTATCAAATACCTATCTATATACTACAAAAATGGAAAATATTTTTCTATAGTTTTTTGAAAATAATATTTTTTTTTTTTGTAAATAAAATGAATCAAATTGCATTCACACGTTGAATTTATATTATTGCACATAAATAATACTTACAATACAATTTACTTACTTCAAATAATAACAAACAAAAACAAAATGGACCAAAATTAAATATAAGAAAAGAAATTTATTTAGACGATTTTTTTTTTTTTTGTTAATAATAATAGTCTTTTAGATGATTTCTGGTAGATTTTTTTTGGAATTAGGTCGACGCCAATGTGGCAACAAAATAATTGCTCAAAAATATCTATAATCATATAAAATAGTTGAATATAGTATTTTTTTTTTTGCTCGAGAGTGTCAGTGAAAAAAATTTAAAACTTAAATAATATTTAGTACATAGATAGATATATATATATACATATGTATTAAATTAATATAGCGTATTTTAGAAAAACATGTATTAATGATAAAAAATATTGCTAGAATATTCTATTCAAATAAATATTTTTCTTTAATTTTCTTCTTACTTAGGTAGAAATATATAAAAAAAATATCTTTAGTTACAACATATTCAATTCGGATCAAAGAAAAATGTGAAACTTTGTGACGACTTGATAGAGAAAAAAGAACTCCAGCATTTTAGAAAAAAATATTTTCAGATTCTTACGATAGGTTGACGATGACGATGATTAAAAAACCGCTTCATCCAGACTGTGTCCTACAATATTAAAAAAAAGAATAAAAATTCCATTATACGAAAAATATTTAATTAATAAATCGATTCGTGAATTTCCAAATTATTAGATTGTTTGGATAAAATTAAATATCCTAATTGAATATTAATTTATTATACAATATAAACTTAAAAGCAAATAGTTTTAATAATCGGCCCAAAAAAAAAACAAGAAAATTTATACCTTAAGTTAAAAATTACATCATACTTATATTGTTTACCATTGAACTACATAATATAATATTTTCCAATTCTCTTTTATTATTTATTTATTAACATTTAAAGTAGCTAAATAAATATATATAAGTATATATATTTATTGTATTTTAATAGAATAAGGTATAAAGTATAGAATGTAAATGTGTTTTACGTGATTCATTAAAAATAAATAAATATTTTTTTCTTATTCTCAAAAAAAAAAAATAACTTTAATTCAATTTATAAAAAAAATTATAATCAATTTTAATAAAAATGATTGAAATCTGGTACATTAAAATATATTTATTTCATCTTGCGGCTACTTATTAGAAAAAAAAAATTAATACAAATTATATATAATAATAAGAAAAATTAACGCCAAATTAACTTGAATAAAATGAGAACATTAGAATCTATTAGAAGTGTGTGCTGACTTGTCTTATCTCAACTTAATATTGTTTTCGAAAAACAGACGCACATCTAATGTATACAATTTTTTATGTTAAAGATAACAATGGAATTCGAAAATTATTCGTATTGAGAAGACTCTATTTTTAGAATATTCACTATTTTTAGCATATTTGCAATGAATATAAAAGAACTATTTTTTAGATACAAGAAACATAAATTATTTATACATATTATGTATTATGTAGAAGTTGTAAATAATTTTTGAATATTTTCACAGAAAAGTTTAAAATCCAATAACGACTGATCTTATATAAACTATTTTAATCTGATAGATGACGAGATATTTGAATTTCTATCTAATAGATTATGAAGTCTTTGATTAACACTTAAAAGCGTATCTCTTTAATTCTTACTTATTTATATGTCAGTTACTTACCTAAATCTATTTGCAATTATAAGTTTGTTGTAATAAGTATAGTCGGCATATTTTTTGCATGCATTTAATTTTAAAAAAAAGTCCTTGTTGAGCTTAAATTCATTTTTCAAATTTTAATCTGCAATAATTTAAAAAAAAAAACACGCTAAATCTCATTGAAAGACTAACAATTCAAAAATTTCATTTAAAATAGAGTTAATTGAAAAATATTTTTTATTAATTCAAACATTTTTTAATGATCAATTTGGTTCTATACATTCATGTAGTAAAATGATTTTGTAAAATAAATTTAATCATTTAGCTTTTAGCACAAATTTGTAATTGTTATAAAATTTAAAAAAAAATAAAAAAATAAAAATATATACAATTACATGTTACGTCTATTTAATTTAATCCGCGCAAATATATCCGTCAATTACAACTGTCAATTTAAAAATATGAAACCACTTTACACATTATCCTCAATCAAAGATAAATTAAAATTTTAGCTATTAATTTACAAAAAGAAGTTTCTTTTTGCATATCACTCAAAAAATAAAAATTAATAAATGTATCATCACTTGGAATATTTAGTTTTAATAAATTGTCATTACACTTAAATTATACCTACAGATTTTCACAAAACAGCCAGACTTTGAAGTCCAATCACACAATCAATTCTCATCAATTTTTTTGTAACGTTGTCCTGGTTATTTCAAAATAATAAGAAATTGTACGAAATTAAAGGATCGGCTTTGGTATATAAATGAATTTTTTTAGGGATATTGTTTTACTAAATTTATAGCAAAATCAATTCCTGTTCAATTTTTTTATAAATATTAAACATTTTATAAAATCATATTTTCCTTTAACAAAAAAATTATATTTTTATTTATTATAATGTGAAGTTATATAAAAACATTTATTTCATATATATATACATATTATAAGCCGTACTCGTGCCGAGCGAACTGTGCATCAACATTCGGATTTCAAAGTACTCTCAATATAAGTACAAACAAAATTAAACATAAAATATAATTGAATTTTAATAACGAAACACTAAATTATGAATTAATATCTGCGCCTTGGTGTTAGAATTTTTTTGAGCCCATATTTAAATTAAAATGCGCCACACATTATGTATAACATAGTTATTTTTTTTATTTTTTGCATTAACCTTGATAATAATATTTTCAAAAATTGAAATATGTCATAATTAATATTTTTAAAGTTCAATGCTGTGACAAAATTTCTACAAAAAAAAAAACAAAAAAACAAACATAACAAAGAATCTTTCGTGATCAAATTAATATCAAATTACTAATAATAAAAAAAAAATAAAATTGTTTTTTTAATAATATTATATAATTTAAAAATTTATTTTACTTTTGATGACAAGATCTCTTGTTCTCCATCATATAAATTTTAATAAATTTGCGTTTTCGTTTTTTTTTTAGTTTCATTAATTTTGATCTACAATATATTAATGGAATTTATTTTTAGTTTTTTTTTTAAGTTATTCACAAGACAGAAGACACACTTTATTAAATTTAGTGACAAATTAGTCTTATTTGTATAAACATTCCGCATAATTGATAACGATTTTTTTTTTAATAATAATAATAAAAAAAAAGATCAAATGTACGCAAATTTTAAAAAATTAAAATACAATAATATGGAATATAGTGAGAGCATAATAATAAGAAATTTTATTTTTATATTTATTATTTAAAATATTAGAGTTCAATTTTTATTTCTTTGAAAATTCATATTTGATCATATGAAAATGTTATGTATATATAACATATGATGTATGTACTTATTTATGAATCCATATATGTGTGTTCAATTTTTGACTAAAATTTTTATTTTGAAATCCTTGGCATTCTTAAAATATGATATAACTAATTAATTTATTTAATAAAAAAAATTTAATTATATACATATGTTTTTTATAAATAATTTTAGCATATTTGATAGGTGTCACTGTATCATATATATGCATTTTGTACACATACGTACTTTTATGCGATGTTCAATCAATAAATCAATATTAAATTCTAAAAATGTATTCTTTTCATTTAATGTTTTACTTTCTTTTGAAGATCTAGGACTTTTAATCTTTTGATCATATTTTGAGTTCGTAAACTTTCTTTTTATAATACATAATATTAATTGAAAATATTTAATAATTTTATTTTAGTTATGATTATAGTCCCAAAAAAATTTCCACTTTGCATTATTATTCTCCGGTAATGAAAGTTGGATATTCATATTGTAATACAAAACAATTTTTGTTCTCTGTATATCGCGATTTCCATAAAAAAAGTACTTTTTTTGTACACCGTACGTAATCCATATTTTGATAAGAAAACTTTTTTATTTTTTACCAGATTTCAAAAATGTTAGTGTTTCTGCAAAGTAGAGGAAAATTAAGCCCAACCATAGTTTAAGTTTGTTCCGAATCCAGTAAAAATAAAAAAGTTTTCCTAACAAAATATAAATTACGTACGGGTTACAAACGGCTTACTTTTTTTGTGGAAATCGCGATATACTAATCATTATCATTATCAAATCAATTTAACATTTTAATTTGATGTAATTAAAAAAAAAGTCAGTATAAGAATAAGTATGTTTCGTATGTTCAGCTACACAAAGCAATAACAAGAAAATATGATTTCTCAGTTCCTATTGCAAAAATTGAGGAATTCTGTAAGCTACAATATTAACATTTTACATTCATTCATATAAAATTTACAATATTGTCTTTTCCTACGAGAATAGAATAGATACAATAAAATTATTTAAATTTTGAATTAAATTCTTTTTTAATGAAGAAAGTTCAAGGATTTCTAAACTTCAAATTTTATTAATTTCTTCTAGTTTTTTTATGTTTCAATAATTTCGTAATTATGTGAATAATAACGTTCATTTGTGGAATAGTATAGAATTAATTAAATTTTTTTAGCTTTTTACTGATAATCTTTTAACAAACGCATAATAAAAATTATTTCCCATATCGTATGACATATAATTTATCAGCTTATCGAAGATAGAGATAACTAAGTATAGCAACGAAAAGAACAAGATATTTGTATTTATATTTAAATAAAAAAAAAAAATTATAATTCCCCTGTAAATAAAATTATTTAGACACTTAAATTCCTAATGTTGTATTGAAGAAACAATGAAATAGTACGCATCAAAAATTAATTAATGTTTTTTAATTCAAAATTAGTATAAGAATAATAATAAAATTACTTTGAGTACGCTAATAAAATGTAAAAAGCTCCAAAATATTTTCATTTTTCTATAATTAAAATAAAAAAATTTACATTCAATGAACTATTTAAAATTTTATAAATTTTATAACATATAGAGAATTTTTAATTAAATAATCATAAATTCCTTTATTTATGATATTTTTAATTAAAACAATTCATTGGACAAATATTTCATTTTATTTTTATTTTTTTATTAATTTAACGACTAATTGTCTAAAAAAAGCTATATATTTTTATTAGAAAATAATAGTTCCGCGTACAATTTTATAAAATTAAAAAAAAAAAACAATTCTTCAATTAAAAATTAAATGCACGAAACTATACATTTTATGATAAAGAAAAAAAATGTTCTAAAATATTGACGAGAAATTTTATGACTTCTGTACAATATGTAAATCTAATTTAATTATACATTAATCGATTTGAGATCCTTCTAATTAATATAATAAAATACCCATTGGTTAATTTTAAAATAGAGCTAGAGCTAGAGCTTAAGGACTTTGTGTTTGTGCAGTTGGTTTCGTTTCGCTTATTAGTTATTATTATTTTTATGCCTATTATTTATGAATTTACATAACATAAAAATATACAAAAAATATGTATAAAATCACCAATGTACACAAATAAATTACGTGAGAATAGATACAAAAACTGATGTATGCAAGTGAAAGGCTAAATAATGCGATTTACAGAATGAAATTATAAGAAACTTGCAAAATAACATTGAGCTCAACAAAAATAAGCAAATATTTGAGTTAAAAGAAAGACCTCCCCAAAGTGTTGAAGATTACAAATCGTGCATCAATGTAGTGTTTTTAAGATAATTTGTTCTAGAATATTTTATAATCATTATCAAAGTGTTAAAAATCATGAGTCGTGACGAAACGTATAAGAAAGTTTCTCAATTCTAGAAAAACTAACTAGCAAGAGCTACAATTACACACAAAGTTTAATTAAATTGATAGCATTATCCAGTATCATAAATATTTTTGATTCAATACGCTCATAATATAATTTTTTTAGTAAACAACACGTAAAATATAATAAGTAGGAATTTTCATTTCGAAAAACTAGATATAAAAAATTAAACATAAATAAAATAAAATTTTTGAATAAGTTCAGAAATATTTTTGGAATTCAATAAAAACCAAAAATAAATTATTAATAAGTGCTTAATTTGGATAGAAAATTATAATTAAAAATGTTTGTGCATTATAAAATATTCTAAAAATATTTAAAAAGTATGAACGCAATAATTAAAAAATAATATCATTGCACTGAAAAAAAAAATGAATTTTGTGAATTTTTTTTAGATACAACTACCAGAATATTAGAATTTGATAATGGAGAACTAGATAATGGAGAACTAGAATATTCATGAATTATTAAAATATTCCATAGTAACCTCATTGAAACACACAAAAATGTATACAATTTATTTGTTTCTGACGTTTAAGAAGTTAATTCTAGGATCTTGGAGAGAATTTTCTAATGTACATATATGTTTTAAATTTTTAATTGACTGTAATAGAGTGTAATGGAATAATTTATACCTTAAAAACTATAACTATACTATATTGACTAGCAATAACCACGTTTATCATTTTGCGTATATTTTTTTTTATAGTGTATACTAATAAAATAATTCCGCATCAATGTACAATATTGAATATAAACACACATAATATTTATGAATTAAAAATAACATGATGTTAATAGATACGTCATATTAATATGAGATATACATAACATATTTTTGCGGTAATAAATAAACATTCCACAAGTGGTAAAATAACAAGATCATTGAAATATATCTGGAAAATTATTACACGTTTTGTTTTTCTCTCTTTTATTTATAATTATTATACGTACCTCTATGCTTACATAAAAATATTATTATGTAGATATATTTGTAAATATTTTATGTGTAAATTTGTAGACAATTTTTGGATTTAATCCAAAATATTTAAAGCAAACAAAAGGAATATTTATTGTTTTAATATATACCTAATTATTTTTTTAATTCTATCTATAAAAATATTTATTTAAAATAGAATAATGTGTATGTTGTTATAAATATTAGTAACAATAAATAACTTATTAAAATATATGCAATTTGAATTAAAATGCATTAGTTTTATTTCTAAATCATATGTATGAACATACATTTAAATTGTAATGTTAATAAATATTATTATATCTCTTATAACAATAACCATAATAAAATAAATATTGTATTTTCTTAAGGTTATGGCGATTGTATAATTAAATATTTATTTTAAAACAAATTCATTATTATGATCAAAAAAATGAAAGAAATGTTAAATTTTTGAAATGTGGTCAATAACGTTTTCGACACTTACAGAATTTTATTATGGCAATTTATTGAATTTTATTATTAGATCATAAATTTTCTAATTTTATTGTTGCACTTTAATAATGTTTTCAAGTTCAACTAATAACGACTTATAAATTTTTGCATAACAAATTAAATAAAATTGGTATCATTTGTTTTGAGCTGCCAATACCAATTTCAACTACACATTAAATCAAGAAAAAAAAATATTTGCGTCATTCAAATTTTAATATTTAAATCGAATTTTGTTTTATTTTTTTCAAACTGATGATAGAAGAGAAGTTATAATTGAATTTTCAGTAAATGGTGTCAAAATATTGAAACTTTGAAGTACCTATTAAATTCACTTCATTATAAAAAACAAATTTCATTCAACGACTCTTGACTCTTGTTAACAGCACAATCTTTATTTTATCTCTAGAGAGAAAAAATAATAAATTAAGTTATTAAAATAAAAATTTTATTACGTAATAAAGTAACCACCAAAAAAGTTTTAAAAAATTCAAATTATTTTCAAAGTATAAGTTTAAGAAAAAAAAATATTTTTTTTTTTATTAAAATGTTCTTGAATTAAATTCTTTCTTTGCCAAAAATAGATTTTTATAGTTTTTTGTTTATTATTGATTTCAATTGACTTTCACTTGATAGGTTTTTGATTGTTTGCGAAGTACTAAAGGTCACAACATAAAACAATAATAAATAATCAATTTATCACACTAAATCAAATTGGGGAAAAAAAAGTTCCGGCTATGAAAACCAAATCCTTTTAATATAATGTAATAAGAAGTTGTAATTTTTAAATCTGAAATATCTAATGTCAATCCCTGTGAAAGTTATAGACGCAATAAAATTGTGGCAACAATTTCAAATAAAACAGCAACAATATCTTTACTGAGCCCATTAACTTTAGAACTTTAAAATATTTCCTTTGAAATATTGTGATAAATAAAAAATTTAAAATTCATCATATTAAAAAAATACTTTAAAAATCGAATTAATTCCCATAATTTAATTCCAAAAAGTATATCAACTGTCTACATCAAATCTATTCATATTATTCCAATATAAATAAAAGAGAATTTCTTTCAACAGTGCTTATAAAATTAGGGTGGGTCAAAAACACCCACAGATAATCAGATTTATTGATTCAAAAAAAACACAATAGATTGCTATCTCAATCTTTTATTATATTTATAAGAAAATTGATTATTTTACAGTACCCATAATGTTTTTCTTATAATGTGTCTATATTGTAAAATGTGTTTTACATAATAATATTTTGTAATATTTATATTTTATTATTATTTGTATTACTAATTTATTTATTATTATTTATGTTATCAATGAATAATAATCTCAGTTAAATAAGTTGACAGATTTCCTTAATGATTCAATTCAAATAAATGTACTGCTACAAATGTACTTAAAATGAAAGTTAATATATAATGTTGTTATGACTAACTGGAATTGCAAATTTTTTTTTTTTTGTCAATTTCCTCATGGGAACTTAAATAAATGATGATGATTTTATTTACTTAAACATTCAAGTAAAAAGCTCTTTTAAGTACTTGCTAAACAATATATGAGTATTTTTATAAACCTTATCGTCAAATCAAGATATCAGTTTAACTCATCAATTCAATTCGATGATTCATTTCAATTTTGTAGTAAGTAAGATGATTGCAAAAAAATAAAACCTTAAGACATACTGTTTATATAAAAAAATAATATTAATTTTAACTTTTTTGTGTAAAAACTGTGCAATAATTAGTTTTTTATTTTTATTATATCAATAAAACTTAAATTCTAGATCCTCATCTCATTATGGGTAGCGAGTAAATTTATCAAATATTTAATTGAGCTAATTAACCGTACAAAAAAAGGTGTGAACGAAAATTAGAAAATTTATCAAAATATGACAACTTTTTTACAAAATTTATTTAAATTGTTTGGTTAAAAAATCTTAAATAAAAGAGATAATATCAATTATATCGATCGTGATTGAATATGCGAATATTTTCGTGAATAAATAAGTTTTATTTAAATTTATTTGCTATGCTAATAAAATTAAAGCATGAAAAAATAAATTTAAATGAATTATACGTATTATTTGAAAAATGCAAGGTTAAGAATTCATTAAAAATTTTATTAAACTAATCGAAGTTGATCATCAACAATAAGAATTTAGTTCAAAAAGTGAATTAATTTTTTTTAAAGTTTTAAATAGCAACCGATCGAGTTGAAATCAGATGTTTCAGTCAAAGTAAAAGAAATACATCTTTAAACGAGTCATAAAAGAAATAAGAGAAGAGAACTACAACTTAGATCAATCATCAAATACTTTAAATTAATGCTTAATATAATTTACTTTTAAAAAGTTACATTGAAATAAATGATTAGAAATACATAATTCAACTTGTATGTAACGTGATTCCCTATTTCTTAATGAATTTAAATTACGATGCGGTCGGAAACTCCAAATGAGTTTAACTTAAATATATTTTAGTTTTAATTATTCAAAAGCAAATCGTTCATTGAAAGCGATAAAAGTGAAAAATTTACAAATTTATACTAATTACTTATATAATGTGAACATAATAATGGTTGGTTTTACTTTCCATGCAAAATAATATAATTGAAAATGAATTTAATTCACATCACGTTTTAACAATGTTAATTTCTAGTGGCAAAATAATGACAACCAACATAACATTTACATTAAGTTGAACAATATTTAACAAATATTATAATTAATTAAAATCTTATAAATAATATTAATTTGAATCTAATGGTATCCTGTACTCTGTTTAGAAAATGTTTCAATCTTCACACATAAATATGTAATACAGAAATGAAATTAAAAATATACTAATTATAGTAGGTACATCATAATAAAATAAAATAAATTAATTTTTTTTGTAGCTAGTATTCCATTTAATATTTTTTTTATCATTTTTTATCATTTTTATAGATACACAAAGATTTATAGCTTCATACAACATTTTTTCAGCATTTTTGGTATTTTTATGTGAAGGTGTTAGTAATACTGGGTTGGGGTCTAAACCCCGGAAGCCAAAATCTCGAGTACAAAAGCCCGAAAAAAACCCTGGAAGATAAAATCCCGGAAGCCAAAATCCTGGAAAACAAAATCCCGGAAGTTAAAATGCCGAAATGACAAAACCCTGGAAACCAAAATCCTTCAGGGATTTAAACCTCCTTTTTCGCAACCTAACCGATGGCTACGCAGGCCAAAGTCTTTTTGCGTGTCCCTGCGGGGCTTCAGGGATTAAAACTTCCTTTTTCTTAACCTAACACACAGCTACGCGGGCCAAAGCTTTTCGCGTGTCCCTGCGGGGTTTCAGATTAAAACTTCCTTTTTCGCAACCTAACCGATGGCTACGCGGGCCAAAGTCTTTTCGCGTGTCCCTGCGAGGCTTCAGGGATTAAAACCTCTTTTTTGGCCACCTAACCGATGGCTACGCGGGCCAAAGTCTTTTCGCGTGTACCTGCGGGGCTTCAGGGATTAAAACATCCTTTTTCTAAACCTAACACACAGATACGCGAGCCAAAGTCTTTTCGTGTGTCTTCATAAAACCATACTTTTATCGCAACATAGTCCATTGCTACGAGAGATGAAGTGTTCCTGCGGGGCTTTAGAAATTAAAACCTCCGGTATTGCGTCTCTTCGGGATTTCAGGTTCCGGGATTTAGTGTTTTCGGGATTTTAACTTCCGGGATTTTAGAATCCGGGATTGTGATTTCCGGGATATTAGCTTCCGGGAATGTGATTTCCCGGATTTTGTAAACGGGGAAAAAAATTCCGGCATTTCGTACTTCCGGGATTTTCGACTCCGGACATTAGACCGGCTCCCAGTAAAACTAATTAAATTCGTTTCATGTATTGATAATTATGACGTATTTTATTTTTAGAATATAAGAAAAGCTTGTTTCGATCGCGTTCGTCCACTCTGATCTCATTAGTGGCTGATGAGTGGACGAACTAGCCAGACAAACTTTACTCAAAAACAGTTCACACTACTTTACATATATTTTGTTTTACTAACATTCACATGAAAATACCAAAAATGAACTGGTTTTTTTGAAAGTGGTATAAGTCCATTTTTTCATGTAAATATGGAGAGAAGATGGCTATATCTTACTAAAATTACCATTAACTCATTTTTTTTAAAAAGTGGACTTATACCATTTTCAAAAAAACAGCTCAAATAATGTTGTATGAAGCTAACAATCTATGTATATTCTTAATCTATGGTACTACCTATGTTGTCATCTTTAGATCAAGTTATTTGAAAACTAATATTCTGCATTTAAGTTATTTTTTTCATTTAAAATTCATTAAAGTAGCATTTAACTTGAACATCACTATATTATAATTATGTATAATTTATCTATTTTTAAAATTTTTTTTTGCCTACATACAACATGTCATCAAAAATATTTTGTTATATAATTCTTATTTATTGAAAAATATTTTCTCAAATTACAGACACATTATTTGCTAACAAATGTGCCATAAATTAAATATTTGATGTAAATTATTATTTTAAAATAAATAAAGAAAACGTTTGCACTTGAAAATTTATTATAAATTTAATAGTTTTATCAATCATTCAATTATGTCCTTCAGTTTATGACTGCGCTTTCTTGTGAAGCTCATTTTTTTGTTGCCAAAACGTGACTTACATGAAAAATTGTAAAATAAATAAATATCCTTGATAAAATTATGCTTTTAAATCTTAATAATATAATAATTCAATACTGATCAATTAATAATAATTAATTAATGGTTAATTCAGTAGAAGCTATTCAAAATTAAAAACAGTGTTAGTTTAAGCAGTAGTACTTACAAACCCTTGTCTAGTTCAAAAAAATAAAATCCCATAAGTCAATTATTTAAGATTTATAGTAATTTTATCTAGGTTTAGAAAAGGTAAGTTTCATTTCCAGTGTTGGTTAGTTTTTATTTCAAGTAGATCTACGATATATTATTTTTTTATACCTACCTCTTAATTTTTTCCAAATTTTTTCCTTATCTCAACATTCTAATACATTATTTGATGCAAAAAATATTGTTTTTTTTTTATTTATTTTGTTTATGATAAATATTCTATTTTAATTTTTCTCAAGGAAAGTATTGACGTGATATCATAAAAAAAAACCCATTATCGAAAGTGTTTCATGTATTTAACTCTTTTGTTTCATTTCATTCTTCTTTTAATGTAAATATAATTTACGTCTGAAATTTATAATAATAAATTAGCAAAACTTTAGGTTTGGGTTTTACATGCTGCACCTCTGTTGTCCAAATTAATACTTTCTTTTCGACCTTTATTTGCTATTAAATCATAATAAAAATATTTTGAACAGAATATTTTTATATTATAATATATGAATAAATATGTATATATGGAGGATACATAACTAATTTAAAAGTCAGACTATTTTATTATTTTGTCAGCTGGGTACCTAACCTTCCTTAACATTTGTAAATATAATTTTGTTTTTCTTTTTTAAATTCTGTTAATATACTCTATTAACGTTATAGTGAAAATAAAATGAAAAAAGAAAACGATGTATAATATTAAATATATTCAATTCAATTTTGAAATGTTGTAAAATATTAATTAAATACATGTTAATAATATAATGTAAAAAGTCCATAATTTTTTACATGAATATTAATATATTTAGAGTTATACATATTTAAAATTAATTTATTAATTCTTAAATGACAAAAGAAGTTTGTAAAAGTGTTTTTTTTATCTAAATCGGAAGCAAGATAATTTTAATTTAGACGTTGTAGACAGTTAAAACAGAATGTATAATAAGAGAAATATATTGTTCTACTATCGACTATCGTTCTTTTAGAAAAAATAAAATTAATTATTATGTTTTTTTTTTATTTTGTTTTTGGATGATTGTTTTTAGTATATAGTAAAACAATTTCTTATTAAATAATTAAATTATGAAAGGATGGAAACTACAAATATTAATAATGCGTACCTACTTCCGCATTATATATTTTCTATATTTTTTCAATGAGTTAGCGAAATAATAGTAAGATTCTATCTATTTTTTTCAATGTATAATATTTTTACAAATTTTGTAATGCCTCCGCTGAAATTTTTTTAAGATAATTTTTTTTTATATAAAATAAAACGCATTATGTTAATTCAATCTTAATATAGACTGGTTTGCGTGGTAGACAATCTTTTAATATTATTTATATATATTGATTTTATAATTTATTCATATTTTTCTTTTATATTTTAATATATAATAGAAAACTAACTTCAAAAGAATATAATAGAAAGAATAAATTAAAAAGATTTTGCATAATTAAAATAAGAACTTTTTTTCTATTTAAAATCGGAACAATATAATATGTTTAACATATGTTTTAGAAATGTTTGATGATCATATTACGACTTATCATACATTAAATATATTCATATTTTTTAACGTAATTGCATTTTGCATATTCATAAAAAACTAAGATAATTACATATATTCAAAACAACATCATTTTAAATTATCTTATGCTGGCATTTCAAGATCATTAAATAGCCGATTCGATATAAATTACAATAATAAAAATATATTTCTTAAAAGTCATAAATTCTTATACAGGTCGCCGCAACAAAAAAAAAAAAGAAAAAAAAAATTTAATTATTTCTACTTACTTACTACTTATTTCATTTCCATTTCATGAATTTTCATTTCATAATGAATTTTAGTGATTTTTTAGGAGAATATCGATGCTAGTATAGGACAGACAAACATTAAAATAATTTTTTTATGTGGTTTAAAATATTAATAAACACCTTATCAATAGACTTACAATAACGATAATAATTAAAATGATCTATAATTATATTTATAGTTATGTTTTTTTTATAATTCAAAATAATAAATATATATTAATCATTGTGTGTACATTAAAAAGTATTCTATAATTTCTTTCAAACCAAATTCTAAACATATAAAAAGCTTAAAACAGCTGTTTTGAATCATTGCTATACAAAACAGAAAAAAAAAATAAAATAAAATGATGATAACATTATATCATCATTACTCATTACTAAATATTATTTAACATTAAAAAAAAGAGTTTTTTAATTCTAAATTTATTGATAGAAAAAAATTATTACTGTCATTGTCACTTTTCAGAAAATTCCATAAAAGGCGTATACAATAAAATTAATGATTAATTTTAAATGAACATGGTAAAAAAATACAATAAAAAAAATTATTTTTATTTAGGCAATTAACTCGAAATTTCCATATTTAAGAATAAAATATTGATTTCAAATTTATTATCTGGTTATTATAAATAAGAACATCCAAAATTGCATTCCAGTAATTATGTCATTTTTATTGAAAAACAATTTTTAATTTGTATCCCAAATTTTTACTAAAGTTGCAAAAAAATTTAATTTTTCGCACAATTTTAATTACCTAATTTTGTTAATTATTCGAAAGAAATAACGTTAGACAAAGAATTGTTTAAAAGCATGTCAAACGTGTGTATTACATAAGAAGTGAGCTGAATCTTATAGTTAAAAATTATTATACTCTGAAAAAAAAAGTACTTAATAAGTATCGCATTTACATTAAAACCGAATTACATCAAAGAAAACATTTCTTATTCTTCAATATCACATTCTATACGGTAGCAACATAATGGTAGAAATTATTTCATATCATTAAATATTGAAAATTATATGTTGAATCGAATTTATATGTTTCTGTATTCAATTTTTAAAATAAAATCAACAAAAATTTATGATAGTAAATATCAATTAAATACTTTTTTTTTGAGTACATATAAATTAATACACATAATAAAAAAAATTTCCTGATTTATTATTTTCTTTTAATAAAATATCTATTATTAAAATTTAAATGGAATGTTTTCTATAGTTAATAAAAAAAGGTATAATAAAAAATGTTGTTTTTCATTCAAAAATTTAAATACCAAATATTATCAGCTGTCATCGTAATAATGATATAGAAAAAATTTTATCAAAATATGTTATAAATAAGTATCAAAGCCGGTTAAAGCCACAATAACATTTTTCCTAATTTGAAAAAAAAAAAAAAATCATGTGCATTGTTAAAAATAAATAAAATTAGCTTATCAATTAATAACAATTAAAATAATCGATTTATTATTGTTATTTTATTACATTATATAATTATTGTTTTACATATATTATATATTATTATTAAACCTACATATGTATTTACAATTCATAATTATTAAATACGAGCGCTTCTCATAGAGAAAATAAATTAATTTGACAACACTTATATAACTATTTATTTCAAAAATGTTCTTCTTAGCACATATTTGGTATATTTATCTAAAAATTTATAACAAATTTAATTTTGAAAAAAATCTAATTTAAATAATTTGCTTCGTACTCGTATTGTAGTTAAGGACATAGGCCATTAATAATTGTTCTATTGATTTCACAGATCAAGACAATATCAATTATAGCACAACGATTAGAAAATATTAGTTTATGATTAAAGGTATCCTAAGATACACAACAATTAAGTTTACATTATCTACCAAGCTACTTTTTATAGAATTAAAAAATTCATACATATTATATATAATTATCATTAAATACATAATGTTTATTTGTTTAAAAGTTTTTTTTATGTTACGATTAGTTTAAGTACATTAAACTAAGTAATTATTATCAGATTATCATAGCTTAATATTTCGAATTGATAACATTATTTATAATGTATGTTCATATAACTTTAATAATATTTTGTTACAATAATTTAATTCAAAGCTTTCTTCCGCAATTAATAAATTCCTGCAATCGGGCGGGTAATTAAATGTATAGTTAGCGACAAATTATGTCGTCAGTTTAATTATATTTAATTGATTTTCATAATAAAATATACATTTAAAAATAACTTTTAATTACTTTTGCGTATCGTATTGATTGAATTTTTTAAGTTTAATATCATATATAAATTTTTTTAACATTATGGCACCTACTATTATAATTTCTAAACTATGCGGACAGAACTATAATAAATCATAATTGTTTTTAATAGAAATTAAATTGCATCTTATATCAAAGCTTTAATATTAATTGCATTGTGCGTATATATACATATTTTATGAATTTTAATGTAATAAAAAAAATTATTTCGATAAAATTCTAATAAAATTTGTTTTATGTATTTTTTTAAATAAAATTCTAATAAAATTTGTTTCTAATTTCCCTCATATGTTTGTTTGTCCGCCCATTATTTTTTTATTTTTATAATATTTTATCGTTATTAAAAAATTAGACAAGTTTATAGTTACAGCATTTTAAGCTAAAGTTAAGTAAAAATCTCTATTTATTTATATAAATGAATTCAACGAATTTGAATGCTTAAAGTTAGAACAATAATTTTTTATTATTTATTTTCTTTCCTACATGGAAAATAATTCAAATAGATTCCATACATGATAAAAAAAAAAAATTTAAAGCTTGTATTAGTTTTTAGATACAAATTTTGAGACTTGAGAGTAATCTTTGATTAATTTGAAACAAATTTTTCAAAACAGATTTTATTACCTGAAATTAAAAACATAACACCATATAAATAATCTTTAATTTAAACAAATGATTTGTTTTCATGACGAATTAAATTTATTATGACTTATTTATTATCTAGGTAAAAAAAAGAAATGCCGATATCAAGTACAAATTGTTTTCCAATTAATCATTATTTTTCGCATACATTATATTCACAATTCAGTTTAAATTTATTGTTTACATAACAAGCAAAAGTAAATCATATCTTTTCTAAAGCTATAGTGTTGTATGCACAAAAACATTAGATGTTCGGGAAAAAAATTTTCGATCCCGTGGAAACGATAAAATATATTTTTTTAAGTAGAACAAAGAAGATACTTCATCTTCTTCTGCATTCAGAACTTGGAATACTCTAATGTTGATAGACCAATAAAATTTTGTAGGAAACAAAGACATTGGAATTTCGCACTTCAAATTCTTAATAATAAAACACGTTCAAGGACGATTAATCCCCTTTTCAAGCACGCTTGCTTAACTAAGAATTTGTTTTCCTGATTACACCGAAAAAACTACTAAAAGTTTTTCACTACAAATAGATATTAGAAATCAATGACATAATCATACTTTATTGATCATATTGCAAATACTTATATATGTACAATTGTACATAATTTCTAAAAAAAAATGAAAAACAACTGCGATCTTCAAACCAGTGACGTCACATGAATAAATCATCTTTAAAAGCTTTTTTCCTTTACCACTTTTCCAAATGTGCAAAAAAAATATATAATAGATTTTGTATATGTACATATTATGTATTTTATTATGATAACAAGTAGTTTTGAAAAATAAATTCCACAAATTTTGTATGGATAGAATTGAGTCATTTAATTTTTTTATTTTTGATGATGGCGCTAACCCCCAGGTTAGACTGGATTTTTTTACTATCTTCACGAAGATAGTAGTTGAATGTATTGGTGAAATTTTATTACTTTATTAATTGTCAATTTACTATCTTCTCTACTAGCAGGATTTAAATCAAGACAGTTGAGAAGATAGTTGACTGGATAGTCACAGTCAGAAAAAAAGAACAAATATTTTTTTTTTACTTTAACAATACAAAATTAAAAATTGTATGCCTTGTTTTTTTTTTATCACTGTACTAAAAAAAAAAAAAAAAAATGTAATACAAAAAAATTAAAACATGATAAAAATCAAACAAACAAACACAGATAAACAACACATACAATGATCAGTTTACTATCCAGTTTACTATCCAGTCTAATCTCTGCGTAAAGAACTTTTAATTTCGCTTCAGAAAATTTATTTTTTTTTTTTGTTTTTTTTTTTTTTATAATATGTATTATATACTTTTTTTTTATTTGTTTTTCATTCTTTACTATTCAGGTGGCATGCTACAAATTCAGTCAGTTTTAAATGAGAGGTTGGCGCGTAAATAACAAGCAATTTTGTTGGAAAAAATAAAAAATAAAAATAAGAAGCTTTGTACTTTTGTTATTTTTTTTAACGAATTTTATTTAAAAAAAAAAAAATAGTTTAATAAAAATTTAAATTTATAATTAAAATTGTGATAATTTTTTTTTTCTTATTATTATTATTTATTAATTTAATTTATGCTGTGAAATAAAAAATTTAATAAATAATTTTTTTTTTTATTAATTATCGCTGCTAGAAAGAACCAAATTACAAATTAATCTATTTGTAATTTTCATTTGTGGAAAAGTGAAAAAGAAAAACTAGTCAAAAAATTCATAATAAGAAAAGTGGTTTTTAAAAACAAAAAAAAAGGTTTGCATTTATTTATATTTGTCATAAATTAATTTTGCTTAACATTAAAATTTTATATAAAAATTTTTTTCTTTAAAAAGAAAATAAGGACATTTTTTATTTTTTGTGAACTTTTTCAAAACCATTTTCATAGATAAGCTCGTTTTCAACATTTCGGATTAAAAATAATTTCACACTTCAAATTTTTTGAAACCTAGAACACAAATCCGTTTTCTTGAATACAATATGAGCGAGATAAACCTTTTCTTTTTTAAGGTATCTACCTCCAATTAATAATAATAAATAATCACAAAGTTGAAGAAAATAATTTACTTCCTTCTTTGGTCATTTGAGGGCTTCTAATTTCATTTTGTGAATGACGAATGAACGGAAAGACAAACAAGGATAATTTACGTAGGTACCTACTATGTATTGTGCAGAGTTAGTTTTTATTCCTTTTCGCAAGAAAAGAATTTAAAAAACATAAAAAAATTTTTATTTCTTATTAACATATATGAATAATAGTTTTTTGGCTTAAAATTTCTTTTGATTTGGCTTAAAATTTTGTTTTTTATCATATACTGAGGTGAATTAAAAAGATAAATTTAAAAAGAAAAATAATTAAATGGTTATAAAAAATGTTGTGGTGATTTTGAGAGTATCTTAGAAGTGATAATTATTTTTTAAAAATGAAGCTTTTGTTTTTATTCTGTTCCGGAAATTTATAATTAATAATTTGTTAAATACTAAAATAAAAATAATAAATTTTATGCGGTGAACGATGATATGGGAATTTGTCTATTGCTGCAATTGTAGTTTTTCCAAACATTAAACTAACTAATAAAATAATAAAAAATTAAAAAATGGCTTCGAAAATTGAATAAGTCAGTTTAATATCTATAATTAAAATATAGATTTTTCGTGACCTAGCAATCATGTCTAAAGTTCCCACCTGGACGCATTTGGGCATGCATTTTACTCCGAAATTACTTTATTGTACACTATACGCGTGCTTTTTACTGGAAATGGAACAAGTATTTTCCGGTTGTTCTGGAAAATACTTGCTCCATTTCCACCATTTGATTCAAAATTTTACATTGTTACACTATTATAAGATTCAAATAAGAAAAACTAAAAATGTTCACTTTTTTACACTAAAAAAATGACATGCTTAGCTAAATATATTTCACTGAAATATTATATGAGGAAAATATGAATATAGATTTGCACCTGATTGACTAATTATAGTAAATTCCAATGATATAAAAGAAAATTTTTATTATATATACCTATACCTTTTTTCGGTAAATTTTTTATTCATTCATTCATTTTTTAATTATGAAAAAACCAAATAGATAAGAATGTCATCTGATAAGATAAGCGAAGTATTTATAGCCACTTAAAAAAAAATATTCGCACTTTACTGAATTTTTAAAAATATTTAAGTTTACTTACGAGAAAAAAAAATCAAAATTATCATTAAAAAAAATACTGACTTAAAAGCTTAAATTTTAAATCTTTCTAATATATCTTATTAATTATTTTCTATGTGATAAATAAAGTAAAATCCGTAGATACGCATTCGCAGTATTTTTTATATTTAGATTACAAAAAGAATCTGTATAATACGTATAAATAAGATTTTTTGTGTACGGGGTAAGCTTTTAAAAACTTGTAATTGAAATCGTGCATAATCGAAGTTTCATTCTAGAGACGGTCGGCGGTGAATTTTTTTCAAACAAAGTCTAAAAAATCAGCAATCCCATCAAGCGGGTGAATCTAATTCGTATGCTGCTAGTAAGAGAAAATAATAAATATTTTCTTAATAACGATCAAATGATTTTTTAATTATATGTAGTTATTATTCAAAAACCGAAAAGAAGTTCTTAACAGTTTCATGTTTCACAAAAATTAAAACAATTTACTTAAATAAATATTTTTAAATTTTATTATTTATTATTTTATTATATTTATTTTATTATATTTATTTTTTTTATATTTATTTTATATATTTATTTTATTATATTTATTTTATTATGTTTATTTTATTCTTATCAATTTCTTGTTTTGCGAGACAGGTAGTCGCCCTTATAAAATAAATTATTCACGCAAAAAAAATTAAAAAATATTTACATTACATGTTTCTTTCATTGAAGACAAAATATAAAAAATCTTTGAAAATATTTAGCTTAGATAACTATAACAATTGCATATATAATTTCAACTTTAACAACATAACTATAAAAATCATATAAGACCAATTTGTAAATTGTCTTCAATTCAATTTTCGAGTCCAATTTTAATAGAATTTAATTTTAATCTTAATTATTTATTACGAAATTTATTGAATTCTAAGTATATTTATTCACTTAGGTAATAATATAAATAATATAAAAGTTTTCTTGGTTTTATTTTTTTTTATTTTTAATATTAGTAATAATATAATATTTATGTGTATATAATATATGTACATAAATTTCATTAATAGTTATTATTAAAATAATAAATTTTATAATTAACATGTTTAACTGAAATGCTGCCACAATGTCTACCAAAACTTAAAATATTAAAATTATATTTTTAGAATGTATTTCTAGTAAATGCCAATTTTTATTAAATTTGAAATTTTGCCAATAATCAACAAAAAAAAAAACAACAAAATATGTTGTTTACATTATAAAAAAAAAAGAAATAAGATTAAAAAAAAGTCATCCCTAAATTAAAATTTTATCAATTGAGATTAAAAGTAAAACGTATATATAAAAATGTACTACTACAAACAGATAAACGTCGTATATATAAACATTTATATTTATATACAATTTTTATTTTTTTTTTATATTTAAATTTTGTTATTTTTTTTAAAAACCGAAATAAAATTCAAACAAAGAAATTCTTAAAAAAAATAATAAAAAATACGCAAAATATTTTTTAATTAGTCCTAAAAATGTTTTCCAAATCTGACTTCCAAAAATATTATTACTTATAATGATAATAAAAGATATAAAATAAATAATGATAAAAAATAATTCTTGCTTATGTCAAGAATCATCATCAAAAAATTTTAATTGAATTAAACTCGTTATTCAAACAAGATCAATTTCGAGGTGAGGTGTACAAAAAACATATATTATAATAACGATAAAAATTCTTTCAAATTTATATTTTACATAAAAATATTATGTTATGTATATGCAAACAGAGTATTATTATATTAACTTAATTTCATCATTAAAGAAAATTTTATAGTTTATTTTTAAATTCAAAAAATTGTGTATACATAAAAGTTATGTTTTTATTTTGTTTTCATTGCAGAAAATTTTAAAAATGAATCTCAGACGAATAAATTTTATTGAACAAATTTTATTATTAACATTAAATTTAACGATTTTCATTACAATCGCTAAATGCCAAGTTGATCTTGATGAATTATCATATGAATTTCCAGGACCATATTGTGCAAAAAGAGGTCAAAGTGGATGTTGCAAGAGTCGGCAAGACAGCTGCTCATTACCTATTTCTAGTAAGTTTTTAAAACAAATTCTTTATGCGTGAAATATGAAGTCATATAATATGGTAATATTTTATTTCACTAATCAATATAACATTATAATTACATGTATGTTGTATTCTATCTTATATAATATGTATTATGAACATGAATAATGAATAGAATAAAAAATAATAAATTTTTAAAATTAAAGGTACCTTATGTTATTGTGATGAATTTTGCAAGAGAGGTCCTGGCGGTGATTGTTGTCCCGATTATCCATCACATTGTCTTAATTTACCGCCATTAAATAGTTCACAATGTTCTTATCAAGGTGAAGACGGAAGAACAAAATATGTTCGTTTCCGAGAAACAACTAAAATAAATTGTAACAAATGTGAATGCCAATATGGTAGCCATTTGGAATGCGAACGAGATATTTGTATTCAGGATAAGGATATTATAAATAATATAAATTTACTTGGTGATAATTTAGGTTGGACCGCTAGAAATTATTCCGAATTTTGGGGAAGAAAATATAAAGAAGGATTAAGATTACGACTTGGTAAGGTTATATTAATGATTGTTATAACGAACAAGAATTTAACAACTTGACATAATTTTTAAGGTACACTTGAACCAAGATATAAAGTTAAAGCTATGACTAGATTAACTGCACGCGCTGCCACATTACCTCAAAGCTTCAATGCATTACATGAATGGTCTAGCTTAATAAGTGAAATTAAGGATCAAGGTAGGTTTTTAATTCTGAAAATATAGGATACTGTCGGCAACTCTTCATTATCTTACCATTTCCTAATTATTTATTAATTTTATTTAGGATGGTGCGGTTCATCATGGGTTATTTCAACAACATCAGTAGCATCAGATCGTTTCGCAATTCAATCTAAAGGGCAAGAAGCTGTTCATTTATCTCCACAAAATATTCTCAGCTGTACAAGAATGCAAAGAGGTTGTGATGGTGGCCATTTAGATGCTGCTTGGAGATATTTAAATAAAGCTGGGTAAGAAAAACAGAGTCGTTTTAGAAATATTTCGAAAAAAATTTACAGAGTTTTTGTTTTGGGTGTATAATGCAACTTTTGTTCCATATTATGAAGCTTTTCACTTATATATCGAGACCTTAGAACAACAAGGTTCTAACTTTTTATTTACTTATTGTATTGTTTACTTATTGTTTACTTATTGTACGAGACGACATTGCAGATTGAACTTTTTTTTAGAACAAAATTAAACCACATTTTCAAAACCGATAGAACTAGACAAAATCTGAATACAAAAATGAAAATATCATGGTTAAAAACCTATAAACACATATATATCTCATTTTTTCTTATTTTGTCAGTTAGAACCTTGTTGTTCTAAGGTCTCGATATACGTAACTCGAAAATTTTACAGCAATGAATCGAATTTTAAAAAAATTCATCTATTTTAGTGTTGTTAATGAAGAATGTTGGCCATATGAGGCTGCTACAACAGTTTGTAAAGTTCATGGCCGCAAGACATTAGCAGCAATGGGATGTAATTCGCCACTTAAAACCGAACGAGAATTCTTTTATAAAATGGGTCCCGCATATTCAATAAATAACGAGACTGATATTATGATGGAAATTATGAAATCTGGGCCAGTTCAAGCGACAATGAGAGTTCACCGAGATTTCTTTTCATATGGTGGAGGCATTTATCAGCCATCAGCTGCTAGCCGAAACGATGAACACGGTTTTCATGCTGTTCGTTTAGTTGGTTGGGGCGAGGAACGAGTCGATTACCATAATGTCAAATATTGGGTAAGCTGTCTGCTATTTAAATTTTAATTTTAATATTATTAATTTAAATTTTCGTATTCATTTCAGATTGCTGCAAATTCATGGGGCACATGGTGGGGTGAAAATGGTTTCTTCAAGATTTTACGTGGAGTTAATACTTGTTCAATTGAGGACTATGTCCTAGCATCATGGCCACATGTTTCTAATCCTTACGTAAAAAGTTCAACTAATAATAGATGGTCCTCTTAACTTTTTTTTTGTTCAGAAGTACCTAATCCATAAAATAATTTAATGCTATAGTTAGTTGTGTACATTTTATTTTTCTGATTTCAATTGTTCTTAGCAATTACTTATTATAATAATAAAAATAATAAATAATAATAATTAGATTAACCAGTGCCTTTATTGTTAAAAATTAATTTAATAATCAAGAATTATTAAAATATACTGAAATCAGGTCCTCAAGTTGGAATGAATTAAGTACCTATGCAAAATTTTAATGAACTAAAAAATTAATTTCTAAACATATTCAAGAAGTCTCTACTTATGTATTGTAAATAATTACATGAAAGAAATATTAAAGAAAACATTGTTTATACAAATATTTTTAAGAGGCTTTAATAATTTGATTTAATGGAATATTAAGTTCACACTTTTTATATCACAAATAATAATGAAAAAAATATTTCATTTGAATTTAATTTTTTTTTTTTTGATATTACTATTTTATGAACATTTTAATTTTATCAATATGTTTTGTTTGATTTTGGGACCATTGAATTGTTTTTGAAATTTTTATTACAATAGACCAGAAGGTTTGAACTGAGGATTCTTTTCATATTCAATTATATATAATAATGAAGAATAAAATGTTACTTAGGTTATTTTTATTTTAATTAATTATTTTCTAAAATTATTAAAATTTAAAGAATTTAAAATTGATATTTTCGTTAAATTATCATATTATTTTATTTATAATTGCTTTAAGCTTTAAATTTTACTTAAGTTTTGCTTCTCCGTAATTTTCTGTTCTTAATTTGATAAGTTCGTATTTTTAATTTTTTTAAGTTTAAATAAAAAAAAATGTAATTAAGAAAAAAATGAATAACAATACTGCCCATTTTAATTTCTTAAACAAAAAAATTTATTAAGTTATTAATTGAAAAAACCAAATTTTTGATTATAAATTTAAACTGCCATTGCATGTATATCTTGAACTTTTCAAAATTTGAAAATTTTATTGTAGCTTTTGAAAGAAAATCTTGTTTGAAAATTTTCTATAAGTTTGAAATATTATGAAAACGAAAATAAAAATCAGTAACGATTGTTATATGTACCTTATTTCATAGTTTTTTTTTTTGAATTATAAAAGTTATTTGAAATAAAGTTATAAACAATATTTATTGTTTTACTATATGTTTAAGAATTTCATCGAAAAAACATTTGAGAATAGAATTTCCATAAGATTTAGTTGCTTTAAACAAACACGCCCACTAACGTTTACATAAGAAAGTTGTTGATTTTAAATAAGACGTTATAGTGATTTATCCTATTCATCGACATTATCCATTTTGGGATCTGCCATAAATTACGTTAAATAATTACCCTTTAACTTCTGATTTTAATTCAAAAAAGAAAATAAAAAAAATTTTAATTTATTATCTTTATTTTTTTTATTGATAATAATAATAATAATAATAATAATAGTAATATATAAATCATACATACAATACTTTTTTCCTAATAATAATAATATTAATAAAGTAATAATTTCTAAATTTTTGTTAATGTATCGCAAAATTACATTCACTTTTAATAAATTTCCTTTTCTTTTTATGTTTACATAATAGTACAATAGTTGATGTAATACGTTTTTTACTAATATTACAAAACAATTAGTATAAATTTTATATAATTGAAATTTTATTGAATCTCAATTTATTGAAATGCCAGCAAATGAAATTTCTACTCCGGCATCGTTTGTTTCCATACGAAGTTTAACATGGGTCAATGTGTTCTTAAAGTGAAGTTCAATTTGTTTATTTTCCTCGGTTGGATCCAAGTTTGGCAGTTCTTCATTTATTTTTGCAATTAGCTGCAAATATTTTATAGATTTTATTAAATAAAAATATTTTAATATTAAAGGATAAACAATGAGTCTATTAACATCAAACTATGGTGACATAACGAAAAAAAAAACTATTAATAATTTATTGAACTAAACCTTACTTGATTTAACATGGCAATAGTTATCAGTGTGTTTCCTCTCTCGAAATAAAACAAATAATGATTTAATAATTCAACGTATAACTGAACTTGAACACTAATATCCAAACATTGTGATGCTATTCTTGCACCTTTTTTTAAACAGTCTAACGTACGTTTTTCATCTCTCATTTCTTCACTGTTTTTCCTATGAGAAAATTTTTGTAAATGTACATATTAAAAACATTAATTTCAGAAATAAATTACTTTCCACTCCAGAATAAAGCTGCACTAGCAACAACACCCCGACATTGATCTGGTTTTTTAAGCAATTTAGAAGCAGCTAACGCACAGTTTGTTCGTAGGGGCTCAGCATTCTCTTCACTAAAACACGTCATTTGCTCTAATGTCGACATAATTAGTGTTATTGCAGCTAACTGTGCTTTCGAATCAGAGATCTCGTCTTCGTATAAAGAAAAAGCTTGAGTCATGAATTCATATGCAACAGTCTCATGGTTAGAATATCCGATTTTATCAATCACCAAAGCTCCTTGTAAATATAAACGCAAGGCCAAATCTGGTAATTCAGCTTTCGCTAATGCTGCGATTGTACTATGACAATATTGTAAGATTTTTTGACATTTTTTGTCCCACATTTCATCTGTATCAGAAATAGCTTTGTATTTGTGAGCCAGCTGATATGCAGAAAATATAAGTGGAGGTAAAAGATATTTAATTCTCAATGATCCGCTGGTTCCGAAATGTTTGCGAGCTGCTTGTAAGATTTTATATTGCATATCAGGATCATTTGATTGTAAACGGTGGACTAGTCTGAAAAAAAAAAAAATTAAAATTATTTTTAAAATTTTTAAGCAATCCTTCAAAATAAACTGCTCGAAAATTTCAAAATATTTTTACCGTGCAACTGTTCCTTGCTCTTCAGCAAAATCTTCGGGATCAATTTTGTCAGCAGTCTGATCCTCTTCATCCTTTATTAATGGTGAAATCATGATCAAAATTTTGTCTGTTTCTTCTGCAGTTGGGATTAAGGTTTCCCAATCCAAAATGTCCATTACAATATATAGTGCAAGTGATTTTCGAGATGTGTGATCGAATTTTTCCAGTAATGGACAAAAATGTTTCAATTGGTTTAATGTCAAAACATTACTATAAAAATCTATACAAATGCGTAAAAGTCTTGAAAGTTCTTGATTCACTGTTAAAAAATGTGAAATGCTAAAAAAAAATTACAAAGTTTATTAAAAACTATCAATTCTAAATATGTGACTGAGTAAAAATCAATATAAAAATTGTTATCAAAAATAAAGTTCACAAAAAGAAAAAATATTACTTGTTCATGTTTAGTCGATCCAAAATTTGCCACGTTGTTTCCAATACCTTGTCTACATAATCAATGCGATCTGGATAAACTTTTTGTGCCAAACTAACAAGTGCTACTTGGAGTGATACTGTATCTTCTAAGGGCATATCAGTTCGAATCTAAATTAAATATAATCTGTATTAAGATTTTCTTTGTAAAAGCGGCTGAAAAATATCTTACTTGAACAATATTTGCAATTTGGATACTGAATACTTCGAATAATTGAACTTCTGGAGGTATAACTGAGCTCGCTTCATCAGATCCAGTAGCCTTAAAAAAATACAAGTTTGTCTTCTTTAATAAAAATATTATTCCAAATAAAATCATAAAAACAAGCTAATTATAATTCAATTAGTTTTTTTTTTACTTCAAAATTATTGAATTTGAATCTTAAAAAGTTTTCTTAACATTTCTAATTCGTGATTGATTAACATAATAAGATGGTCTTAAATTTACAATATATCATTCATAATCTCAAAAGAAAGTTTTTTAAATAAATAATATGTAATAATACCATTCCATTTCGCTGATTGAAAGCTGCTAATCTATCGATCAGCGATATTATTATATTTTTAACATTTACACCAGATTCCAATTGAGCACATGATTTTAAAAACGGATCTAATGTCATTAAATGAAATTCATCGGGAAAAACCTAAAACATAATTATTAATAAACTAACGTCTAGAAACGGTTTTTAAATTAATTAAAACTTTACCTGAATGATGCATTCCATCAAATATTCTTGTGCAATTGCATCTTTACAGCTAACGACTTGTTCCAAAATTCCCGGCAATATCACCTTTTGATAAGTTTCTAAAGCGGCCGATTCTAATTGTGACAATCTAACTAAATTAGTTCCAACCAATATTTTCAGTTCTTCACGCTCTTTTTCGCGCCTTGATTTTTCACTTGAATGACCTTGATGTTGCATTCGAACCCATAATTTGTTCATTTCGGCAAAATTCATTAATACAAAATCAATAGCATGAAAAACATTCCCCTCATTCTCATCAGGAGCTTCAACTACATCTGGCAAAATATTACGCGTACATTGAAGTAAATAGTTTCGTAAAAATAATCCTCGCAAGGGATGTTGAACTCCTCGGCACATTTCAACCAGATCTTTTAAAATACTGCGACGCAATGATGTATTTGTTTTAATGTACACCAAACCAACTGTTATAAGTAAATAAAGCCTGGGAACAATATTCCCAGCATATTGAACCAATTCATATAAATCTGCCACTTTTCGACCTTTTTGAAATTCATCTAATAAATATAATTCTAAATGACATAATTCATCAGTGATTGCCATATCTGTAACAAAAAATTTTATAATTAGTATCACTTTTGATCATGATTTGAGAACAGTCGATAAAAATTCTTGTAGATATTCAATAAAATATGATGAAGAAATTTAAGCTATAAACATTAATTAATTAAGAACAAAATATTAAATGAATTAGAATACTTACAAAGTTCATAATAACTTTTTGGTGACAATAACGACGTCCTCAGTTCACCAAGCATTGTGCTGGCACATTTTAGTGCATCCATTAGCCGAGATTTATCTAAAAATCTTTTCATTTGGAATGCTTGACTTCGAACTGTTGAAATTGCATCGCCTAAGAGCTTTTCTTGCTCATCCATACCTGTAGGCGAACTCTAAAAATGTAATGAAAATAAAAATAAATTTTCGAATAGAATTAAAATAATTTTAATTTAACATTAAGTCCAATAACCGAACAATACAAAACAAAACGAAATTTCAATTCTATTTTATAAGCATCATGGTTATCACAAAAATTTTTACTTTTCTTGTTTTCACAAAAATAAAAATTATAAACATTTACTTTTAAATTGATCTACCTACCTAGGAAAACCAACGTCAGTATAACTCACTTTCAAAAGCAATTTTAATTCAAGCAGAAACAAATTGGGTTTAACACATCAAGGGCACTGGAGCCGTAACTACCGTTTTGCATTTACTGGTCCGAAAAGATACCTACGAAGGTTCACAAAAACCTAATTTTGAGTTTTCGGTTTCAATATTGATGAAGATGAAGCCTAGCTAGGTATAGGTAGTTAGGTATAATCATTTTTTATTTTTTTGTGAAAATATTTTCTTGTTCAAAAATTTTTCCACTTCATTAATTCTCACAAATTAAAAGAATAACTAAGTAGAAAAGGAAAATCACAAGCGAAAACTCCAAAAATAAATAAAAATAAAATAAAACATCGGAAATTGCTATTTCCGGACACAAAATTTTCAATATCGGCCCCTTAATTTAATTTTTGCATTTTTCTACCCTCCTCCTCTTAAGCACTGGAAATGGAAAACAAATTGATGGAAAATTTAAAATTGTTTGTTTTTGCATTAAATTTTAATAAAAAACCCTTTACCAAAATTAGAACTTAAAAAAAAAAAATCAGTTTTTTTACCATTTTATTAAAACTTTTTGATGAATTTTGATTAAAAGCTGCCGTCGAATTCCAAGGGTACATTTTTTTTCTTTTTTTTTTTTTTTTTGTCAAAATCAAATATAATTTTTTCAGCGATTTTTCTTCTTCTTTTTTTCAAAATTTATTTGTGTTTTTATTTTGTTTCTCGTTAAAAACTTACCATATTTTATTTATTTTAAAAGAAATTTTGTAAACTTTTTTTTTTCTTTTTTTAATAATAATTGTTCAATAAAAAAATTATTCAATTAAAATTAAAAGATTATTTTTTTTTTGTAAATTATCTTTTTTCTTTGCCGTAAAAAAAATTCAATTCAAGACATTGCGCTGCAACATTTAAAAGTGTCAATTTTTAGAAGATGTCATAATTTAACCATTTGACAAGCACGTTGAAAATAGTTAATGCGAACCCTGTTGTCAAACAATAACAACATATTTTCATTGGTCACATGTCACTTAAATATTTTTTTTAATAAAATCCATATTAAATAATAATAATATTATTTATATTGATACAAATCGAATTAAATATTTTAAAATTAAATTGTTCACCAAAGAAGTTATGATAAATCAAGACAGCGTGTAAATATTTGAAGCAGCTGCGCTGCGTTATAAAATCAACCATTCTCAATACATAATTCCTTTGCAGTTTCAAATATATATTTAAAACTGCGTTCACATATGCATGTACGATTTTTGATTTCGTTAACGATGAGCGAATTTTCTCATACGAAACTGCTGTACACACATAACTTTGATTCAGATTGTTCGTGAACAAATTTTTATGTAGAAAAACATTTTTACTTTCTGAATAATTAATCTTTTAATTTATTTTCTGTATACTTGCAATAAAAAAAAATATATAAAATTAAATCTCAGGAAACTGACTTCTCTACACATTTAATCTGTCGGTTGTAGTTTGTCAAAGTCACGGAAAACCAGTGCTGAAAACTTAAATTGTTGAAAGTGGATTTTTGAACGAATTTAATTTCAAAATCGTCTTGAAAAAAGCAGAGCGGAAATGCTTGGGTCCTTGTACGAATTACGAATTTTAAATAATTATTTGAGTTAAATTTTATAATACTTTTTGTAACCTCCATTAATCTCTATGATAAACGCATATATGATTTATTTACTTTACTGCTCTTAGTGGCTCTGTAAAGTTAACTACTCTCTTTACAGCAGTTTCAGTTTTATCAATTGTACGAATTTGAATTTATTTTGTTTTTAAATGCTTATGCAACCATTCAACCATTTATCATTTTATGTTCAATTAGTTCCATGGGTTTAGATTAGAGCCCAAGAGTATAAAACATATTAGTTTAGTATAGGAAAAAATTCATAATTGTCTTGTATTGTATGTGTTGCATGTACTAATACTTTTTCATTAATTTAAAAGACGACAGTATTTAATTTTTACTATTACTATTAGATGATACATTTTTGTTTGTGAAAGGAAGTCAAAAAACCTTCCTGAATTGAGATAAGTTTCTGGATTATGCGTACCTGTTCAATATTATCACTTTTCTTTGAATATTTTAAGTCTTATAAAATTGATTCAACTATAGGTATACTATAAAACTAATAAAAACAAAGCAATTATATTTAATGTAATAATATATTTTGGAAAGTCATTTGTTCAATTACATAATTTAATAAATAATTAGTTTTTTTTGTGTCTCCATTTTTACATTTACTTACTTGTATGTAAGTTATGAGTTTAGTTTTATTTATCAGTAGACAATTTTTTTTATTGTAATTATCACATATGTATAAAACATATGCATATATTATACATATAATATATAATTGAAATATAAATACTACAAATATAAATTTTTAATTCATTATAATGATGAACGTTACGTTATGAATTTTTTTTTTCTTCAGCATTTTTGTAAATTTTTTTAACATTCAAATATTTAATTTTCTTTAACTATCATTAAAAATTAAAAATAGAGTCAGTTGATTAAATGTTACGGAAATCGAACACAATAAGTTATAATAAATATTATTAATTCGATTGGCATTATGAACTCCAAATATCGTCAAAATTTCCTTTTTTATATTCCTTTAACAAGTCAATATTCATTATAGAAATAGTTTTTAATTTTTATTAACTTCATACTAAGTGAAGTAGCCAAGTAGCCATAAAAGATTTGAATTAATTTTCACTTGATTAGTTTTCACTTAAAAAAGTAGAATTCAATAATTCAAAGTCTAAACAACTTTCAAGGGCTAACAACATATTTACCTACTCTTTAAATAAAATGTTTAATAAAGATAATATAGGTGTGGAAATATAATTCCTCTTAACTAGTTTCGAAGCTTGCTATATTGTTTTACATGTTTTATTTTGTCAATCAAACTCTATTTTTAGTTTTAGACGAATTATATCTATGAACATGAGTACGCTATACCAGTACATTTTTTAGGTAAAAAAATTTTGTTACTTGTTATATTTTATTACGAAACATTTAAATATTAAATATATTGAGATGAATTAATATAAAATATAATATTGTTGTATAATATATAATTATGTATAAATGTTTTTTTTTTACTTTTAATTTTAAATTCTTTAACGAATTGCTTATGCTCTTTTTTTGAATGATGAAAAAATATGTTATTTATTAAAAAGATAATGTTATTAAAGAAAAAATATTATTATTACTACATACTTAAGAAATTGTCAATTTATCTATCCTAAAAATTGAAGATAGATAAGCAAGTTTTCTGCTCTCATAAAAAAAATAATTGCTTCATTGAATTATGTTTGCATTAATTTTAATCATACATTATTTAATCACAAAAAATATTAAATTGAATCGATCTTTCTGCATTAAATTATGTTATACATTATCTATACATTACATATATAATGTAAAAAGAAACATACTTTATGTATTATGTATGTACAAATATAATATTGTTTCAATTTTCGATGATATAAAAAATTATTATAAATAAATTTATTATAAAAATTCACCATTATTCATTAATTAATATTGAATTTAAAAGAAAAAAAAACTAAACTCTTCTTACCTTAATTTATTTAACAAAGGTTAAACCCTATATCTCGTTATTACAAATTCTTTTTAATATTTGTAAAATAATAAAAAAAATTAAAATTTATATCTTTTATTTTTTACAGTTTAATAAACATTGTTGTGAAATTTTCGTTATTTATAATAATACCCGATATATATTCCGAACATCTAATATTATCATTAATATAAAGTGGATTTATAATTTTTTTTTAAATTATTGTATTACTGTATTTATTTTTTTTACAAAAAAATAAATAAAAATAATCAAAACTAATATTAACGATTTAGTTTTCGTTTTTAATATGTATTGCTTATCGATTTCTTTCATAAAAGTTTTGTTAAATTTTGTTTGATTTTTAGTTCAGTATGTAATGAAAGAAATTGAAATTTTTGTATTTGAAGCAAAGACATTGTTATATTGCACTTTCTTTTATATATTCCAGATTTTGAAAATAATTTATAAATAAATTATAATTGGTTCAGAATATATAATAATGCTATAGAACAGTGTTTCTCAACCTTAGGGTCGCGACCCGAATTTGGGTCGCGAAAGATTTTCAATGGGTCGTTTTAATGGGAAAATTCTATTACAAATGCCACATATATTTTTTCAAAAATAATAAAATATTTTGATTATGTAAGAAGAATTAATCTATACATCTATTTTCTAACAGATTGCTCTGTTTTTAGATTGATAATAATAAAACAGCTTTTAAAATTCATTCGCTTTAAACAAATCGAACGAAAAAAAATAAATTATCAAATGAATGTGCCAACAACATATTATAAGTCGTTAAAATAAAAATAAATAAAACATTTTAAAGGTGTCTTTCTAGCTTGTCATTAAATTTTTCAGATTTCGTCGCGTTATTTTTCACATTGAGGGTCGCGTTATTTTGTATTCATATTTTATAGGTCGCAATAGTAGAAAGGTTGAGAAACGCTGCTATAGAAAATAAAGATTCAATGAAAACCATTTACTAAACTTTGATGAAAAATCAATAAATTTTTGTCAATTTTAATTAATGTCAATGTTGTGTATGAAATAAACTATAAAATAAAGTGGAAATATTTTTAGTATGTATGTATCACTTTAATTTAACTTTTCCTCAGTCAATCTTTAAAATCAATATAGGTAGACTGAAAACTTTCTGCTAAACAATATTTCTTTCGAAATTCATTCATATTAGTAACTTTGAAATTTTTTTGTTTGTGAAAATAATAAATTAATAAAAATTGAAACATTAGTACTGAAGTTGTGTTTGAACAAAGTAGAAATTCGAGAAAATTAATTTCTTTATATATATTTGTATGTATGTATGTATATGTATGTATTACAATTTCACATTTAGATAAAAAAAATTATTATTAATTATTATTCAATAAAAAAACACCTAATAATTGAATTAATTTCACATTCAGATAGATTAATTATACAAAAAAAGTTTATCTTCTAATTTATTTTTTAATTTTTCTAGTTCGAAAAATCGAAAAAATTAAATTCATGTCAAACATTGAATTCTATACATTTAATTTAAAATTTAATTAACAAATTTTTTTTTTAAAAACATTAACTGGACCCAATTTTAGTGCATTTGAATTAATAAAAAAAATATTAAGTTTTTTTTAATGCTAATGTTTGTTTTTTTTTATGTAATTGTTAATTAATTTTTAAGTCTCAATTCCGCATGAGCTTAAGTAATGTAAATTCCGAATAAAAAATATCAATAAAAATTTTATTTCTTTTTAGCAGAGCTTTTAATTAGCTTCTTTTTTTTTTGTATACCGACCATTTTATCATCTCCAATTAATTCGCTTCGTTGAAAAATTGAAATCTTAGAAATTCAAAACCTTATTCGAAATAGAAATCTAACAGTTTTAATAACTATGATAATTAATAGGTAATCAATTTCAAATTATATAAATAGTTAGTCAAAATAGTTATTAAATTTCATAGAGTTTTATTTCAACTAATAATTCTCAATATGTATTACATTTCATATTTATATTAACATAATTAACTAACGTTGATGAAAAAACATGTGAAATTTGATGAAGTACAGAAATTTTGTAAAGAATAAATAGTTATACATCGCTTTTCAAAAAAGAAGATTAATAGAACTCAAAAGATAAGAATTTGAATTTTTTTTAGTCAATTTTTCATTATTTAAAAGATTGAAAAATACTTCGAACCGTAATCTAATTACCACCCACCCACTTGTAAAATAAACAAAAGAAAAAATACAAAATAAAATATTTTATTTCCCGAATTTTATTCAAATGTAAACAAAACTATACAAAATTAAAATTAATTAAATTTAATATTAAAAAACTTTTATAAATGTACATATTAAAAAAAATTAATAAATGCTTTTTACTCAATAATATAATTTAAAAACAAAATTGTTAAAAATAACACGATTCACCACATTTTAATTAATTTAAATACTATGTTTTTATTAGTAAGTAGATATAATGTAAATTTTAAACGCTACTATTAATATTTAAACGTTGACATCTTATATTGTGGTATGTATTGTATACAAACATCTATAAATGTTGTAAATGTTAATGCTTCGATAATAATATTATAATTACTGGATTTAATGCTTTATAATCAATAATTTATTTCGAAATTAATCGCTTTGCTTATACATTTTTAAAAAAATAACTATATAATAATTATGTATATTAAAATATAAAATTTCAGGGTTAACAAAAATATTTAAAATGTCGAAATAATACTACAATAAATAGGTACTCAACTATTAGTTTTCCAAGTTTATATAATATGATCAATAAAAAGGTAAACATTTTTATTTTATTTATTAATTTAATAAAAAATGCAGGAATAAACCATCATCTTAAAAAAAATAATTAAAGGAATTTTTTAACTTATTATTGCCTTTAAAATAATATGAAAACTTAAAAAACCAATTTAATATATTATAATAAATTTTTCATCTCTTGTTATTAATTAGCTCAGTATGTAGGATTACATTTTATTTCGAACGACAGTATTGTAGGTATATAATCTAATGTACAGATGTGATAAATTGTTATATTATTATTTTTAATATTCAGAAATTCGTTAAAAATTAAATAAAACGTTCAGCCATAACCCACATAAATATGAAGCCGTCTTAGGAAGGAAAACCAATCTCGTAAGTAACAAAAAAAAATTATATGAAAATATCTACTGAAAAATTGAAAACTGATTTGTAAAGAGGGATTAAAGCAAATTTTTATTCAATGCAATCTATTTTCTCCGTACAAAATTAATATTAATTATATAATAAATTGAATTTAACAATTAAATCATATTTTTTTAGTTTTAATCCAATTTTACACACCAATCTTTAAGTTTTCTATAAGAATTTTGTTATAGTGTCATACATTTATTATGATTTTTATGCATACGAGACGCTTTGAATGTATTGCCGTATCATTCACTACATATATTATGATATAGTTATCCAATAATCTCATAAGAAAATAGCAATGTTTAGTTGGAAAATTGAGATAAGAAAATTTCTTTAAAAAAATAAAAAATAAACATTAAAAATTATCCTTTTTCCATGCGATTTATTTTAAATTTATTAAAATGCTGCACCGGAATTGTACTACAGAATCTTGTAATTACTTGAATAAAAATTCAATCATAAAACGTTTATTATTATTATTGCCTTTTCTTTTATCTCTACGACGAAAAATCACAAATTTTTACGAAAATTTAAAAAAAAAAACGAATATTTCATTAATAATACGATAACAATTTTATCTGAATTTTGGGTACACCTATAATTTCAAGTTACTAAACTAATTCAAATTCAAAATCAATATTCAATTCTAATTTCATTCATTTCGTTTTTTTTTAATCAACTATGTTTATGTAATCATCACGCGTTCATAACACACCTTATTGTAATAAATTTTAACTATTAAAGTAAACTTGTTGATGTAACTTATTTAAAGTACATGCAGATTTTCACAACTTTTTGATTTTGAATCTCTCGCCCACACTCGTCCTAGTAAACCTTTAACTTTTAAGCTTGCTGATGTTCTGGAACCTCGATATTTTCTTGGACTAAAAAGAAAAAGAAAACTAATGTTATTAGAAATACTTTTTCAAAGGAAAATAGAATAACATTAAATGTACATTATATTGTAGTTTCAAAACATAAACATTTTATTTCATCAAGGATATCTTTGGATTGTCTACAAACTTTTAAAGAATTGCTTATAAATTAAATAATGAAATTATATAGTAATAACTCTTTATTCATTCGACTGAAACTACACGTAAAAAAAATTTAAATAATATAAAAGTAATAAACTACAGATCAGATATCAGTATAAGAGTATTAAAGGTTGAAACATAAAAAGCAAATGTTATTATTTATTCTTATTTATTATTTATTCTTATTCTTACCTGCTTTGTGCACTTCCGGGCGGAGTACTTATGTCTGTAATAGCATTTAAAGGTGGGCCCAAAGGTGTACTTGGATTTGTGCCACCATTACCAGATAAACAAGCTCCGCTCAAAGGAGAGCATGCTCGACGCTTTGAACGCCTCGATGAGCGCTTTCTGAATAGATCTCTAAAAACAAAAAAGAAAATTTTAGGAACTTACTGAAAAATTTAATTATCGTTCAACATTCTTTTGAATACAAATGAATACTGAACATTATAAAAGATTTTTTCAATAAAAAGTTTTAGAACTACCTTGACTTTTCGGGATTTTCCAATTTTAAACGAATTTGTGATAACAATCCAACTAATAATTCATCAACATTATGATTAATTCCTACAGATGTTTCGATAAATTTACAATCATATGCAGTTGCCATTGCTTTACCCTCTGGAATGAAAAAAAAAATACATTTAATTAAAAAAAAATTAGCATTAAATTTTTAAGAATGTATAAAAAAAATGTCAATAATAGGTACAGAAATATTTTATATATATTTTCATATAGGTGCCTTCATTTTTTGTAAATTAAAATATTACCCCGTGCTTTAATAAATATCAAGATACTATTAATTTCAAAAAATAAAGTCAGAAATTCATTATTGGCATTAAGATTGTGAAAAAATGTACTTTGTACAAGTTAACTAAATTTTTTTCTTTCGATATTGTTAATCCCTTTTGGTGGTCGAGTTAATTTGACATAAAAATCTCTGAATATATACATATTTGTGTATAGTTATATTAAATTACATTGTATAAATTTAATATCAGCCAAATGAGTGAATTAATAGACAAGAGGATGAAACTAAATTAATTCAAGATACTATTTATATTCTTTTTCTCTCTAAATATTGTGGGATAATAACATAAATACGTACATGTATCCAAAAATAAAGAATAAAACACTTATTTATCCTTCTGTGGTATCCACTTGAAGAGTATCTCTTATATATTAGCATCAAGGATTAAGAAAATAATATTATTTTCTAAATTCATTAATTACGTTAACGTTATTTAAAAATAATATAAAAAATAAATAGAAGTTAAGTACAATATTTTTAGAATAATAGTATTGTAGGTAATTAAGATTAATTTTTTGAAACTTGTGCATAAAAGTAATGATGACCATTATGCGCTGCTGTTGAAACTTTATCAAAAATATTCATAAAAATTCAACAGAAGGGACATTTTTGAAAATTATGAAAGATTGAACAACTAAGAACAGTTCCCTTTCTAGGTTCCCTTTCTGGTTCCCTTTCTGGATAGAACCATATAAAAAAAAGAAAAAGCATAAATTTATGGTCATTCTAATTATGCAAAAAATTATATTATATAATATAATTTCATCATAAAATTTTGTAGAATCTTCGCTTGCAATATTTAAAGCCTAATGTTAATAGTTTTATCTCATTTCTATTTATAAAATATATAAAACAAACATTCATGTCATTTTATTATATAACATTTAAACAATGTCCCATATGTATAAAATATTTTATGCATACAAAGAATTTGTTTAATAAAGATGAATAAAACAAATTAAGTTTTTACTGTTTGTATGTAAGTATAAATAATAATATGTAATATAAATAAAAAAAGGGAAAATCTATATTTCAAATTATTTCCACAAAAATTTTCATCAAGAATTTCTAACAAAAATATTTTTTTGACCTAGTTCGATTTTTAAAATTTCATTTAAAGTTTTAGCATTGAGTAATAATATTTATAAGAGTGACAGAATTCATACAAGTAAATTTTTTTATAAATAACTCAAAAATTATGACAATATTTTCAATGTATTGAGTAAAATTTTTTAACTCAAATGTGTTTATTCTTAATTTTATTATTTTTATTATTGTATTAGGAATAAACACATTTGAGTATGAAATTTTTATTAAATACATTGAAAATATTGTCATCATTTTTGAGTTATTTGAAAAAAAAATTCTGAAATTTACTTGTATGAATTCTGACCCTCTTATAAATATTATTACTCACTGGTTTTAGTTAGACAATATTGTCGTCAGAATGGCGATAGGATTAGATTTCAGCTTAAAGGCTCACAGCTCACATCATGTATTTTTATTGATCCTATGTTCGCAGTTAGTTCTAGTTTGATATTCTTCTTAACTTGGTTTTGTCTGTAGCATTTTAATAAATCTTATATATTTTATATTGAAAGTTAACATTTAATTGTAATAAAGTTTATTATTAACATTTCTTCGCATAAACTTTATTATTATGTTGACACATAAAATTCAAATGAATAATTTTTCTGATTCGTGCGTCTCTCTAGTGAGAATGAAATATAGAAAATAATCAAAAAAATATTTTTGTATATCTAATGGTGACGTAACTTGCATCAAACTTGTGCCAATTTTTTACAACTTTAATTTTTGTAAATAAGGATATTTTATTTTTTATAACATGTATTTACTATTTAAACGAAAAAAAAATAAAATGATTATTTTATGTATGTACGTTAATTATTTGTTCTGACTTGTTTTGCCTTAATGAAAACATTTTTATATTTTAAAAAACCCACTAAAAAGTATAAAATAAATCTAAATTCAGTAGTTTCAGAAAATTATAAACTGACACATGTAAGTACCTAAAAAGATGAGACTAAAAATAAAATCGTAGGACTATCAAATTCTAAAAAATTTTAATGTAGCTCAGTACCAATTATTTTTTTTTATTTTTTTATATGATATTTATGGCTATGAACTTTCCAACATCAAAACTTTCTAAGTTCGATTACAAAACTATATTAATTTCAAGTTTATCAAACAATATATTGTCATCAAAAATTATACGAAATTTGGTTATAATCGGCTCGGAAAATGTTTAATCAAATATCAGTTGAAAAATTTATTGAAACAAATGCTAATTTTTGAATCAAATAAAATCGTATAAAAAAGGACTGAACGTTTTGTTTATTTTTTCATTACAAACAATAGTTAAAAAAAAGTCAAAATAAGAGCAATAATAAAATAAAGGAAATAAAATTATACCTACAACACAGCACCCAACATACATGTACAATTCATTATACCTAAATAAAAGTTACGTATTGTTTCTAATGGATATATATTAAGAAACTAAAAGAAACACATTATGTTAATGGATGGATACATTAGAAATATATTTCATTGTAAGGTAAATAATTGAAATATTTCGTTCATGCAAAATAGAATAAAAACTCAACATCCGTATTACTGAACTAAGCCAAGCATGGAGTTTTAAATACTGCTTAAAATTTGAAATTGTACATGAGCTCTAATGTAAAATAAATTTATTTTTAATAAAAATTAGGTATGGTATAACTTTGGTGTGAAAATAAGTTTAATGAAATAAATCTAGGACTTTTAGTTTAAAGAGTGCCGCAGTTCTACTCTTTAATTAATATTCACACACATCTTACATCTTACAATTCTGTAATATTTGTGAAGTTTAACCAAGTCAAAAATCATGTAAATTTTAATTTGACCGCAAAATTGAATTTTCAAATTCGAATAAATATATAATTAATAATGAGTTTTGGTTTTTCTGGAATTTTTCATCTTGTATCACAGTTGCTTAGTATCTAGATTAGTACTAAATTGAATAATTATATTTTTCACAGTAATATTGTAAAATAAACAAAAAGTTTTTCCAAAAAAAAATAAAACCAATTTATGTTACTGAGAATAAAAAATGTTGGTGATGTAGAATATTTCACATTAGTATATGATATAGCTTATCTTTTAATGTAATATACGTACATATATTTAACTATATGTATAATGTTTATTATTTTTTTAAATACATTTAACAACATTGCATACAAAATATAATCTAGAGCAGAAATTCGGAAATTTAACAGACACTATTTTAATATCCTTTCAAAAAATCAAAATGATTGACAAAATGTCATATTCGTTATGTTCATATGCACACATATAAGTACATAATACATATTATGTATGAAAATATGAATATAGAAATGAATTTGAAAATATAATTTAAATTGTTTTTTTTATTTGGTAAGTGAAATATTAAAATGATTAAATTTTCACTAATTAGTTCGGTATGAGTTTTAAAAAATATAATTATTAATTTATCCTTGTAGAAATAATAACATAATAAAGTTATTCCAAATTTTTTTTAGTTTATGTATAATACAGAATAATGTAAAATATATACTAATTTATATATTGTGTAATGTATAGGTATTATATATTTAATTGAATTTTTAATAAATTAATAATGATGTCGTCAAAATTTGTTAAACTTTGCTTCAATATAATTTTGATCAAATGTTTTTTTTTTACCGAATTAACTGTTTTACTAGCGTAAATCAAGCAAACAAAATGAACTAATTTCTTTTGTATAATTTTATTTTTACATTTGTACAAATAAGTGTAATATAAAAATTCCAATTTAATTCAATTATAAAAGTAAAAATATTCAGCAAAAAAAAATAAAATAAAAATTAACAAAAACTTACCATCAGACGTAACATGTCTACACCTTGCCAAATCAGCTTTATTTCCAACCAATATAACAGCTTTCTGTGCAATATTTTCAGTCGTCCATAATTTTTGTAAAATCATTTCAGCTATATTAAAACTACATTTATCCGTTGATGAATAAATAACACAATACCCGTGTGGATCATAACTTGACAAACAATTTTCTGGCTGAAATATTAAAGAAAATAATTGATGAAAATATTGTTAATGGAAATTGTTTTTTTTTTTAACATAAAACAAAAATAAAAAATATAATGAAGAACAGCATTGCATTATTTTTCCCTGTGAGTTATAGTTAGTTATGTAAATGTAGTTTACGTATTTGAGTTGTCAACAAATTTCATTCTATAAAAAGTAAATTGATAAAATTTTACATAATTAAAAATGCACATACATAATTGTACATTTATACATAATTCTTTTTTAGATTATAAAATTGCACAAAAATATTTAAAAAATTTATATTAATAATTAATAAGATATACATAATGTGTATTGAAATTTTCATTTAATAAAAATTGTAATTTAATTTATTTAAAATGTAATTTTTGAAAAATTGACTCAAAACTAATAAAATAAATCAGACAGTTTAAAATATAAACCTAACTCCGATCATCCATTTCTGTTTTCAAATAGTTCTGGTATAGTTTATTATAACATTAAGTTTTTTAAATTTTTTTTTATCTGTATTATAAAATTTCAATTTTTTATTCATGTATGGAGTCTAATACCTCAATTAAAACATGAAAATTATTTAATGAAAGAAAATATTGTATAAAGTAAAAGTCTTTTCATCAATTTCATCAAAAAAGTTTTTATTGTTCAATTTATTCATTGCCTTTATATTGCGTGAAATACAACGCACATAAAACTTTATATATTTTAAAGAAGATATAAAAGTCTAATAAATTATATCATTTCTTGAACATAACCTATTGCTATGCTACTAGAACCTCAATTATTAGATTATTGTTAATTAATTTTTAACAAAAACAATAAGTTTCTTTAATAAAACTTGAAATCCCAAAATAAGAGCTCATTTAAACAAAATGTTTATGTCACTGTTTTTTTTTATCAAAATCAAATAATTTATCGTAGGGGTACATTGTACATTTACATTCTGGAAATTTTCCTAAATTTTTTTGAGAGGAAACTCAAATGTTCATTTCCTTTAAATAATTTATTTGAAGTTACAATAATGAATACTTCCATTAAATTTTCTATGAAATTTTATTGATCCAAAGCAGCTTGAAAAAAGAATTTAAGACAGCCTCATTTTTAATTTTCAGAAAAAGTTCAGTTTTTATGAAAACTGGGTATAAACTTTCAGTATAAACCTAATTTGGTAGTGAACAGTTATCCACAGTTCTATGTTCTACTACAAATATGCCAAAAACATATAGGTCTTAGCTAACAGATGATTTAAATTTAAACAATAAATAATTAATATAATAGAATTAAAATAATTTAAAAAAAAAAATCTTACCGATATTTCAGAACTTGAGTGATCAATAAATACTAATTCAGACTCTTCACCACTTAATAGAACCGAAACAGCTTTTTCACCGGATTCATCATCTAAAAAGAATAAGGAAAAAAAGTCATTATTCATAGAAAAGAAAAACAAAAAAGTATATGTATTTGTATTTATATTATCTTATTTGTATCTTTTTTCTTCTTAAAATCACTTGCATGTACATTAACGATTTTTTTTTTTTAAATAGAATCATATACGAATGAATTGGAGCATGATTTCGCACATGAAATAAAAGGATAAAAAAAAATAATATATCTTTTTCTTAATGAAAAATTAAGATGAGATAAAATAATAGAAAAAAAAAAGGAAAAATAAAATAATATAAAATAATAGATAAATTACATAATATAAATGAAATATATAAAATTTATTCTTATATCCTAAAAAAAAAATAATAATAATAATAATATTAAAACCCATGAACTTGTTGCGTGTATCTTAAAAATTGCTTCAAAATTAAATTATACTATTAAATAATATAATACTACTATACTGTATCCAACATTTTTTTCTTTCTCTTTAATTACAGAAAGCAATTAAACTTTTATTGCTTCAGAAGATCATAAAAAAAAGGAAATAAATATGTATTACAAAATTTGATTCATTAAAAGATATGTGAAGTACTCTCATTTAAATGCTTCAATAAAAAAATCCTTGAAAAATTATTAAACCTTCTGGGTAAAAGTTGATCAATATTGGCATTATATATAACTTTTTTTTTTATTCAACTTAAGTTGTGTTTGCTATATCATTTATGAAGAGAACACTTCTTGTATCATAAAATATAATATTAAGATATAGAACAGAATTCAAGAAACATTAACTGGCTAGTATGTATCAAAACATTTCTTTTAATAAATATTAGGTATAAATTTTAATGGTTGCATCTATTTCTTTTTATAGATGCAGTCTGAGATAAAGAGGCGATTTTAAATGTCAAATAAATATTAACTGTTTAATTTAAACAATCAACTATTTTGAAAAAAAAAACTTATGTTTTCTGAAAAATAATAAACATTTTATTAATTTAAGCTTAGAAAAATTAAGAATATGTAAAAATTGAGCCTACAAAAGCCTGTATTTACTACTTCATAATCATGCCTAACGTCTTGAAATTTCAGTCTACATAACTAATTTAATTTAATAGATTTAAATAAATTCAAACTCTTTAATGCATTATATTAATTAATATTTAGAGAATTTAGAGTTAAAAAGTTGATTATAATATCTTTTGATTTGTACCTTTGATTTCTTACATGAAAACCTATACGTGACCATCTTAAAATATATAGTTTATCTAACATTTGTACGTCTGTGTTTTCCTATGCATATTGTGCGTATTTCAAGTTTCGAAAAGTTATGAACTATATATTATATAGTATCTAGTTAATTAAAGTTTAATTACATATGTATATATGAAAATGTGATGTTAATTAAATGTATCTTTAATTGATTATATTATTGGTTAAGATTTACGGAAATGCAATTACGTGAAACATTATCTAGATTTGGATTATAATCACAGTCCCTAATATAAATAAATAAAGTGTTCAATCTAGAAAATAACTATAATGTACATATATTATATTTTATATATAAAAAATATAATATAAAAGAAAAACGTAATAGAAAATTAAGAAATATGAAAGAATTTTCTGAAATGTATACACATTTAAAAGAAATATAAAATGTTATGTAGATATTTATGTAAGTTTTATGAAATTTGTGTAATATGTATTCAAAATTGATGTAAAGGTTACAACGTCAAACATTTAAATATGACAACGGTATGTTTGTTACTTTGATAAAAATTCAAATCACTTGACTGAATTTCAAAAAGATATGGAGCATATTTTGTTTTTTCTTTCATACCATAAAAAGGAAAATTTTCTTTATTGGTTTGTGAATTTTAAAATGTATGTTTGTACAATACATTATATTATATCGAAAATTTTTAAATTTTGATCAAAATAAAAATATTATAATACCGACATAGGTATTCATTATAAATTGATTCAAAAAAATTCAGAATAAATTGATATAAACAACAATTTTAACAGTGTTTCAAAATTTTTATATTTATCCAAGATTTTTTTTTTAATAATATATAAGGATGGAATGATTTGCAAAATTTAATTTAATCCGAAATTTTTGTTTCAAACGCCACATTCTAAAGATGAGCTATAGATACCTATGTTAAAAAAGATTATAATTTGAATTCATTCGCGAAATCTGACTATGTGAAATTTTATTTATGAATGAAAATAATTGAAATAACTTGTTTTTTTTTTTAAATTTAAAATTTCAAATTCATTTTTGTGTATTACAGAAAGGAGGAAAAAATGTTTTCCTGACAACCAAAGCAGTAAAAAAAAATATTTCAAAAATGTTTTCACCATCATTTCCATTTAAATTACTTAATTTTTAGGCTTTTAAAATTATGCAAATCAGAAAATAATGCAAAAAAAATTTTTTTTTTTTAAATCTAAAAGCTTGAATAATGAATATATATGTACAATAATTATGTATAAAATACAGATTTTATGCTTTAAATATGTATGTATGAATGAATAGTACCATAAAAAATAATAAATACATGTACAATGTACTTATACATACATTTTGTATTTTATGTATATATAGGGCAACATAAATGTGTTCAGTATATTAACACTATCATTATGCTTCATCATAATTTACATTTAAATGAATCTTGTTTATCTGAATAAAGTTGACATTTTTATGTTTTTTGGGTGGAAAAAAAAAATTTAACAGTCAATGTATTTTTTTTTTTTTACCAATATAAAGAGTGAGCATATTTATTATTAAAAAAAAAAAATTGGTCATGGACATGTAATTTTGTTTAATTTGTCAAAAACTATATGTAAATTCGTTGGTTACCGTCATATAATTATTTTTCTAGATAGAGAAAAAAATGTTTACCATATCTAAAACTTCATCTTTATATTACATATGAATAGTTTTATAATTTTTTGCCTTATACGTTATACAACCTTAATGAATTATATGGACATTCTAATAAAGGTCATAAAGATCCTTTATTTTCTTAAACCATACTAATAATATATACCACACAAACAATCTGTCAAAACATTCGACCTCAATAAATATAAAAAATAACCAAAACAAAATTTCTTCATTGCAAAAAAAAAAAAATTAATTGATTAATGTAATATAATATCCTCAATTCCCACTACTAATTAGAAGAAAATTATTTGACCAAACATTACTAATTGAAATTTATTTATTTAGAGACCGTTACAATTTTTCTAATTAATCTGGTTAACTTTTGTGTAGTCAGCTAATTAATGCGTTTTATTTTTACCACATTTTGGTTAGTTTTATATAAAATTATTTTTTTATATAGAAATTACAAGTTATCTAAACATAGTACAGTATGAACAATGCGTTCACCATTTATGTTAAAAAAAAATTTTGAAATATATAATAATTTTTTTTTATATGTAAAAATATAATCCAAAATCGTGATTCAAAGGTTATTTATTTATTGTTATCTTTCGTTCAGTTCTGAAGCCCATTAGCGTTGGGTCTTGCGTTAAGCTGATATAGGAATCAAGCAACAATTCAATAACATTTCAATAATTTCAAGTAAAAATTAATACAAGCAATAGAATTTTATAAATTTTATGTGTGAGTATGAATATAATAATTGTTTTCGGTTAATAAGAACTTAAAATTTTAGGTATTATAATTCTTTCAACAATAAATATAATGACTGAATAAATAAAAATTTTATATGTAAATAAGCATGTTTATTACTTAGAAATTCAATTTCATTTTATTTCATATCAATTATATCAATGTAGAATATAGTTTACATACCGATATATATGTAGAAAATTTATAAAATTTAATTTTCAATATTTCATCGATATCTACACTATGAACATAACTAAACATATTTAGTTTTTCTGAACTATAAATTCTTTTATTAATGAGATAATTTTTTACTAAAAATGACAAAAATATTTCTCTTAAATTCAGAATATTAAAAGAATTTTTATTTAAATAATTATAAAATTTTTGTATACAAATTATCAATAATTTTGATAAACTTCTTTACTAAAAGTTAAGAACATCAAAGATGAGACATTGGTTTAGTAAAACTTTTTTAATTAAATGCGGAGAACTTAGAAATTATATCAAACTAATTTTCGCATATTTCAAATGAAATATTGTTTAAATGTAAATAAATCTAAAATGTTCTATTAAATAAAATTTGAGAAGTATGAGTATAATAATTTTTATGTCCTACAAGTTTCTATATAACCATATGCCATAGAATGATATAAAACGGAAATAATAATAAAGTCAACACAACACAACAAATACAAAATAAGAATTATTATATACGTTATATTTTATATTATACAACAACTAAATATACAGAATATAAAATAAAAAAGAAGACTAATTTACATTTTGTCAACTCCCATATGAGGGAAATCAAAATCAATCTGCACATAAAGTGCTTGAAGAAACAAAAAAAAATATGTTAATAAAAAAAAAAAATTTAAATTTAGAATTTGATATAATTAAGAATTACTACGTTTTAATGTATGTATGTAGGTAAAATGTACATAGGTAAATATATAGAAATATATATTAAAGAGACTTTTAATTATTAAAGAGATTTATTATGCTAATTTGATGACTAAACAGTATTTACCTGTTTTCAATTATTTCGCACAAACAATTGGTTGAGAGCTTTTTTTTTCAAAATTGTCAACATATATACATGATCCGAGAAATTTAAGTAATTTATTTTCCTTTCAAAACCATTTTTTTTTTTATAATATAATTTCGAAAATTTAGGAATATGATTTTACCTATATTCTTTCTATTCATTATTATACATTTATACCAAAATTTTTGATTTATGTTTTCAGAAGAACTTCAAATTATAAGTGTGTATTAATAATTATGGTAACTATATACTCTCTAAATAAAAGTTATTGGACTTGTTTAATGAAAATTTTATGCGAAAGGCATATAAATATTTGGATAATGATTTCATGTTTTGAAAACATAATTCAAATTTATAATTATTGCAGCAAACTACAATAGCCTAATTATAAATATTTTATTAATTCAAATATTCTATAAAAAAAAAATTATATGACAAGTTAATTTTTATGCAATTATTTTCAAAAAAAAAAAGAACTTAATTCAGGCTATCAAATGGATTGAAAAACTGATTGCAATCAACTAATTACTAAAACAAAATTTTAATTACTTGCGATAATCATTTATGGGCAGAAATATTTAATTTCTCTTTCAGGAAACATTATATAAAATTACAAGGAAAATCAGAAAAATTAATCTTTGGATAAATATATTGTATAAGTATACTAATATCAAAAATAAAATGATTTTATTTTTTTTTTTAATTTTTTACAATAATTACAGTATCTTTTCATAGAAATTTTGTCTATGTAACAATGTAATTTTCATAAAAAAAAAAATGTAACAATAAATTGAAGGTTTTCAATGTAATATATAGACTTAGAAATTAACAAAATAAATATAGAATATCATATACATTTTTATTTATACATACATCAAAATAATACACAAAAGCTTTTCATAAAAACAGAAAAATTTTACGGCAAATATTAGTTAAGGTATATAATCGATAAAAATTTTTGTTTTCACTTGATGGCTTGAGTTGAATTTCAATAGCTACATTTATAACTACATATAATCCGCTTTTAATGTTATTATGAGTATTTTATTTTTCCCATGAATGGATATAACTTTGAATCGATTTTTCTTATCTTTTCTTATAATATTTATTATTAAGGTGTATAATAGTATAATTATTAAGAAATAAACCTTAAAATAAGTTTCATGGAAAATGAGAACAACATAATGAGTTTATTGAGTTTACATAATGTGTTTATTATTATAAATAAATATTTCTTTTTATTGATTTTATTTTTTATACACATGTTATGTTTATAGTAGATAATATTATTATATATACAACATAACTATGTCGCAATTATTCCAGGAATAATGTCAAAACATTAAGAGCTATTTATTAATATCAAATAAAACGATCAACTTCAAAATTAACAAAAGAAAACTCTTTTTAAAATACATGACAAATTTTATTTTTATATCAATAATGTTTTTGAAATGTTTATGTTTTGATTTTTGACTCTTAACATTTAACAAAAAAAAATATTTATAAATAAAATTTGTCATTATAATGTAGGGTTTTAAATATAAAATTGTTTTTGACGCTTATAATAATTGTATTATTTTATTATTCGTATATTTATCATTATCAATATATTTTCTTTGATTTAAAGTTAACAAAATGAAAATTTTATAAAAATCTTTAACATAGAAATTATACATTAACAATATATTAGAAGTAAGTTTTGTTTACATATACAATAAGACAACATTGAAAAAACATATAGTTGCGGCAGCTATATTTTGTATATATTTTTTGCTATGTTTATAATTCAACTCGAACCAGTTAATGACGATATCAAAATTTGCTATTTTTTCATAGCAAGGAAAAATAACTAAAAGTTTAACTTTTTAATAAATCTGTTCATATGATTATAGCAATATTTGTCATAAAAATTTCAAAAACTCATATTGCATATTTTTTGTTGTTTTTTTTCCCCTAGAAAAACAATAAAAATTCTAATTTTCGAGAATAAAATTTTGCTACAATTCATTTGCTATATATTTTTGGAAGGGTTACGTAGATTCAGTGTCCTTGTTCGAAATGAAATATTTGTACACAATGATGACATTAATAAAACCATACACAGTAACCCATGTACATTGTGTAGTATCCTATAGTATCTTGATTTGAAAGATACCGCATACATTATCATAATTCTATATCATATTATTGTAAATTAATAATATACGTATAAGAATCTCATACGTATTTTGGCTCAAAGCGTATACGTATCATCATAGTATGTATAAATGTAAATGTTAGAAATGATAAAATAGAATTGAGGATTAATAATTAAATGATATTATAACGTACCTAAGGATAAAATTTCAATTGCTTTCAAAAGTACATACATATATATTTCGATTCAAATCATTTATCAATATAATTTAACATTATTATTATATATTTTAGAATTTCCAATCATTTCCAATTTTTTTTTTTATTGTGTTAAATTAAAGGAAAATAATGCTTCAATTTTATTTTATTTCGTTATTTTTTTTATTGAATTCGAAATTTAATATTTTGTAATAAAAAAAAAGAAATAAAACGTAACAATTACATCAAAAGAAGAACTTGACTAAACTAAAGAGCATTAAAATTCATAAGCGTATTGGTAACTTTGACAACACAGTACAAAATTTGAAATAAGTAATTAAAAGAAGATTTATTTTTTGTTACAAAATGCACATTCACTATTCAATTACAAAATAATGTGAAAGTAATAAATAATAGTAAAACTTAATCACAGGAAAGCAAAATAAAACTATGGCCTTTCTAGTATTTTTTTTAATGCACTAAAAATTTATATATATAATACTAGGGTTTATCGATTGTACAGTATATTAGGATTAATATGGTACGAACAAACAGATTTAGTTTAGATTTTAATTAAAAATTACATAAACTTTCTTAAACGCAATAAATTGTTTGTACAAACTCAAAGCCAACGTTATTGATGCTGCTTTTATTTTGAGATTTGTTAAACTTAAAAAATCCGATTAAGATATTGTTACTTGGTTATTTTTTAATAAAATTTATTCGTTGATAGATAAAATGTAGTATAATTATCTATCCAGAAAACAAATTAGTGATGATTTAAAAAGGCTCAATGAAACATGATACATATTTATATGGTTTTGAAATTTAAATATGTTAATCTTTTTTTTTTTTTTTTGCATTTTTTATTGCACAAGTAATCTGAAAATCTTCTTCAACATTGAATAACAATCATATTCAAATAAATAAATAAATTTCAAAATATAATCCACACGGAAAATTATTGACATTGCATTTTTCATTCAATGTTGAAATGAAAATCAATATTAATTTTTTTTTTATTTTAAATCTAAATAAAAAAAATTAATAAATTGATTATAAACTTACCAATACTAGTATCATATGCATGCAAATATTCCGATGTCATAAATTGTGAAACTAAAGAGCTTTTACCAACAGATGGGCCGCCAAGCATTAAAACCCTGCAACAAAAAAATATATATACAAATTTATATATATATAGCAAAACAAAAACAAAATCATAATAATAACAATAATATCATTTTTATTAAAAAAAAAAAAAAAAATGTGAAGAAAAAGAAAATTCTTATAAGGAAATGTTTGTTGTTTTCTTTTTTTCTTTGGTTTTCTGTTTTTCACTGCTTTAATTTCTTTTTAAATTAGAAATGAAACATGATAAAATGTCACCATGGTTGGTTGGAAACATAATCACCATTATATAACTTATATATATAGTTGATCTGGGACAAAAATGGGAAAAGAATATCAAATTAAAGAAAATAAAATGGAATGCAAAAATGAAAGCCATAAACAGAAAAAAAAGACAGAAAAAATTTTAATTTTTTTTTTTATTTAAATAAAATTCATTTTGACACTTTCATTTTAATAAATTTCGTCATTCATCATATTAAACAATCTGGTAAAAAGAACACCCTAAATTTTTTATTTTCCATACAAAGATTAAATTATTCTTTTAATTTGTTTTTTTTTTTTGCGACCTTTATTAAGTATTAAGTATTAAATAATATTATTTTTTTGTAGTTTTTAGCCCCTTTTTTCTGGGATATATAAATATATATTTTTGTTCAAATTAATTATTCAAAAGTTGACTACTCAATGTATAGGAATAAATTTACGAACATAAGAAATTTAGCGCAGGTAAAAAGGGTATATTTAGACAAAATTTTTGGTGAAAAAATCAATATCATATAGCTCAAACTTCCAAAAAAAATTATGTACGTATAATATAATCAAGAAACCACATTATAGCTTACTTACTATTCTTTTGTCATTTTTTGTTTGTGTAAAAATTTTCAAAACTTTATATCAAAAAACTTTTGACTATTAAAGGACCTAATTTTTTCTCAAAAACATAGTTTGTGAAACCAATAGGACAAATAGGACAGATTTTTTACGTGTACTTTTTAAAAATTATATACATAGTACTAAAAATCCTACATACATATATTTTCTTTCCGGAACTATAATACCAAATGAATAATATTTTTCTTTTTTTTTAAATATCTGTTTTTAATCTACATACATTCTTATTTCATATACAATTCTGAATTCTCAATATAAAATAATGTACAATGTTTTACATTTTTGGGTAGATTTTCCACTTATTTTAGTTTTTCACCATTTTAATTATAACAAAAATTTTAAGGGAAAAAAAAAATTATTTACATAATAATCCTTATTTTTTTTTTTTTATTTATTTAATATTTTGCAAAAAATACATACAAAAATCTCTTCTAAGAATTTAATAAGAAAAGCAAAGAAACTTTTTATGACGAATACTTTATAATTTTTAATAAAATTTAAATCACATTCATATTATGTGTACATTGCAGATAGAAATTCAGAGAGAATAGGAAGGATTTAAGAAATTGTAATTTTTGGAAAATATATATAGTTTTCCATTATGATTAGATAAAATATTATTTAATAGTACAATGTATGTATAACAAAAGATAAGAGAATTTCAGGAACTTAATAATATAATACTAATGAAGAATATTTCCTAACTGGATTCCTGTGATTTTTCTCACCAACGAAAATGTTAAATAAAAACATAATTCGAAGAAAAAAAAATACCTAAACGTAAATAGCTTGAAACAAAATTTAAATCTGAAACAACCGACAATTTCTGAACCCGAATCATTATTAATTAGAGAAGCCACATTGTTTACAGAATAGCATCAGTTAATTTAGAAATATTTTACTCACTTGAATGGACCATTTCCCGGATTAGATGTACTACTTTCCCTACTTGATGCCAAGCTACACGTTGCGGATGTTCTTGCTGAAGCACTAATATTTGGAGGCTGTTGTATAACTGAATTTGCAGTTAAATGTTCATTACTGTAACAACAACAAAAAAAAAATTCAATTAGCTTTTGAAATATCTTGTCATTATCTTTCACAATAAAAAAAAATTTTAGAAAATTGTTTTACCTTGAATTCGAACTGGCAACACTATTATTGGAACGACTACGACGACTTTTTAAAGAATCACCACGATTCACTACACCTTTACCAGTAATTGAAAAATGTCTTAGTCTATAATATTCCTCTTCGACGCCAGTGTTGGGCATCGACGCAACTCTGGAAATGAAAAATAAAGAAAGTTATTTTGTGTGATAAATAAAATTGATGTATATGTACTTGAAATAAGATATACCAATCAAAAATAATAATATTCAAATCGAAAATAAGATATACCTGCTTCTTTGTTGTGGTAAGCTTAATTGATTTGGACGACCTGATGCTCGAGAACCCGGTGCTTTCACTGATTGTGATCGGCAGTGATGTGGAGATCCATATCTGTAAATATAAAATATAATATATATATAATATATAATATATACATAATAATAATATACATAACATAATAATAATATACATAACATAATAATAATATATAATAATAATATATATAATAATAATATATATAATAATATGTATATAATATATAAAATATAAAATTTTAAATTTTAAATTTTTTTCTAAATTTCGTAATTTAATTTTTAGTTTATCTATCCGTATGTATTTTATTAGAATTATACCGTTTTTAATTTAGAAATATATAACATGTACTTCTTTTCTAGACTATGATATTGAAATTTTTAATTAAAACCAACTTTTATTGAAAAAAAGAAGATAATAAAAAAGCAGCAACTATTCAGTGTGTAATTTTGATTTCAGAAGGTAAAAAGAAATTTAAATTGCAATTAAGATTCTTTAATAATGATTTATGCGCTTATCTGTTAGTTTTTATAACTGCAGTAAATTTCATAGGTTGGTAACATAGAAATAATGGGAAGATATATATTATGCATTATTAATTTAACTTTGTGGTTTTGAATTTTAAAGGAATGATTTCATTTTCCTTGAAACTTTGAACTGAAATAAACAAAAAGAAATTTAATACCAAAATGTACAAACAATAAACATACATAACATAATGTTAGAACAAATTATTATGAAATTTATATCGCTTTATGTAATCCTTAACAAAAAAAAAAAAACAAATTCAGAAAATTAAAAAAAAAATTAATTTTAAAGCGAATTAATGAAATTTTTCCATGAATTAAATAATTCGAAATAATGTATTGAGATTTTATATTTGGTTACAGGCACACCAATAGTATGAAAAACAAAATTAAATAATTAATTTTAGCAATTTAATTGATATTAATAAGCTTGATTTGATTTTATTTATAGGTACCTACTTTAATGATATTAAGTTTTTAATATGTGCGATAATTAACTTAAACAAAAAATGTGAAAGATATTCTATACTAAAAACTAAATTTGAAGTTATATGTTATGCAAGCTTAAATAAAAACGTAATACATATAATTGGATAATTCGAAACGAGATTTACCAAAAACTCAGTTTTTATTGGCTCCATAAAATCTCGTTTCGTCATTAAATTCGCCAGGTACATACAAAAATTATGAAAAATCTATTTTCGAAGATATTCGCATGAATAAATTGTTATGAAAAAAAACTCTACCTAATTTTGCATATAGGTAATAAAATCCATATACCCACTATGTAACAATATATAATTATTAATTTTCATTTTTTTAAGCCTTGAAAAAATGTTTTTTTTTTCTTCATATTTCAACCTAGTTATAAGTGAACATTTCCGACATAATCATAACATATACAAATTAAATGGTTTCTGTTCATCAATTGGACATATATTATAATAATTAAAACAAACAAGAATAAAAATATTAAACAAAAAAAATAAATAAAGAAAGAAATAAAATTAATTATGGTACAACACGCAAATCAAAATAATAAAGGACAAACTAGCTTTCTGTATTAGACCAGAAATAATAACAATTCTGAAAAAATATTAACTGCCTTACTTATAATTTAAAAAGTTATAATTTGAATTAGTTTTTTATTCAAAACACTATCAATCGTTTTTACTAGCATTAAAAAAAATATCAAATCGTTGCCATACATGAAAAATTAACTATCTGCAAAAAGCATTGGGTCTTGAGAAAACGCAATCAAAATTTCTAAAGTTCTGTAACATAACTTTTGAATTCTTTTTATAATATCTGCGTAATTTTAATAAATTATACATTACATATAATTCTATTATTTACTCGAAGTTTTTTAAAAAATCACTAGTTTCAAAAGTTTTGGAATTTTAGTAATGCTTTTTAATACTTTCGAAATGTCAAATAATAATTTTCTTTCGTATACATAATATTTTGATTATATAGCCATAGAACTTTATCCTTTTTGGTGTCATCAAATGAAAAATGCAGGTCTTATTTATGTTTTATGCTGAATAGCGATGATATAATGGATTATGTATTATTTATATGTAAGTATGCATATTGTTTTATTATCACAAGAATAAAAAAAATTATCTATATTAGTGCACGAGTTCAAAAAAGAAAATAACACTCATTAATAACACACAAACAGAATAATGCATTTTCCTCGTTTTTCATAAAGTTATAATCATTAAATAAATATATAAAAAAAATCATTAAACCTTAATTTTATTTTTTTCTATATAGATTATTATAACAAAGTAATTTACTGATTTAATTTACAATTTCTACTTTATATATAAAGGCAGCATAAATTAATTTAAAAAAAAAAAACTTTTTCGAACAGCTGAATGGCAACATTAATTTTTTTTTTATCGTACTCGTATATCGTCTGCTCAGAAATGAAACAACGTATGACATTTATACGTCATTATTTGACAATAGCACCATTCGATTCCTCGTACTCGATTTTATAAGTACAACTACTTTGGAATATTCTTAATGTTGATTAAAATATGTTTTTTAGATGAAAATTGTATGTTACTTGTTATTTTTCTATACGTTTTTAGTAATTTTCAAATCTTTAAACTCAAATTACTCAAAACTATACTTTTCATTATACGTTGTTTCATTTCTGAGGAGACGATATATAAGCAATTAATATCTGGGTCATTGAAGTATCGAAATGAATGTAGAAAATATTTCATAAATAGTTATAATGTACCTATATAGTTAGTAATATCGGAATTAAACTATTTTTATTTTGCCATTCTTAATTTTAAAAATTAAATAAGTAAGTTTCTTAATTTAAAAATTTAAATAACCCTGAGAAATATAATAAAATTTTTCGCTTATCGTTAGTCATATAGGGCCTTAAACAATTCAATCGGTCGTTGTAACTCTACTAAATACATATAAAACTAAGATTATAATGCCTTGAGCACAGCTAATGCCGCAAAGCAATTTTGAGCTACGGTAAAAACCGATTTTCTGCGTTATTTCTTATTTATTTTAAATAAAAATTATGAAAACGAAAGATATTAATTTTATTGATTTTTTGTAAAAAGAATTTCTTAAAATTATTTCATAATTAATTAGAAAACTGAATTTATTTTTTTTTTGCTCCAGAAAGAATTGACTACGTCACAAAATAATTTTTTTGTTTCTTTTTCACAGCGTTTCTTTTGCATCGAAATTTGGTTTTGCTGCATTTTTCTGTCACAATCATATTATAAAAAAAACAAAAGCAGTTGTTTGCAGTTGATTTTTTTGTTTTCAGGTAAAATTAGCTGTGAACAGGTTTCCGGAACATTCCTTCAAAAATTGCTTTGCGGTATTAGCTGTGCTCAAGGCATAACACTTTTAATCCTTATACATACAAAAAAAAAATGGAAACACTTAATTCTTAAATTTTATACATACAAAAAAAAAAAACGATAATTATATTTGGAATTTATATTATTTATACAATTATAATTAAATCTCTCGAATTATTTTTTTGGTAATTTGTCTCAAATAAAAAATTGATTGATGCGAAGCCTAACATTTAGAAAAACTAATATGAACACAATAATCCAACGCGTACAGCTTTCATGGAATATGTATACATGAAATTAAAATATTTGTAAGTAATCACATATATTTTACACGTCTTTAATTCACATGTAAATAAATAAATGTTATTTTATTAATTTAAATGAATCAATTAATTACAAAAGTTTTAATTTGTCAATTATTCCAGAAATGAAAAAAAAAAAAGCAAACAATTTTTTTAATAATTTATTTTTTATGGTTTAGGCAGAAAATAAATTGATTTGTCCATAAACCAAAAATAAGGTCATGATTAAATTGCAAATAAACATTTTTTTTTATTTAAAATATGTATCTTGACATAATTTAGAGAATTGATTTGTTTTACTTATGTTTTTTTTTTTTAACAAAATAAATTGAATATTGAAAATATTGGAAATCTAGCCCAAGGTGAGGAGTAATACTACTTCTATTTTTACTTATCGTTTTAAATTTTTAGTTAATATAATATGCAAACAGAAGTAAAATCATGTGACATAAGCTTTCTCATGAAAATTTTCAAATTAATTGGGTTATTTTCAAAAAAAAAAAAAATCAAAATTTCCTAGAAAAACAATTATTATGGCATAGTACGGTTTATATTTTCAAGTATAATATTTATATTAAAATTTGAAAAGAATAATTTAGTACATAGAATCCTTTTTTGGAAGATTATGAAACGAACTGAAACTGATTTTGTTTGGCTTGATGCCCAAACTTATTACTTTTTTAATGAGAATATATACATATACCTACAGAATATAACATAAGAGTTTATCATCAAAAGTGAGTAAAAAAAAACTGTTGTTCGTTTGATCGCTTAAATGTGGACGTATTACGTATATATTTAAATAATTTTTTGATGTCTTTTAAGGACTCTCATCCATCAGAAAACTTGTAGATTCACATAATGTCGAATTAAAACACTATTCTGAAATTATGAATTCGAATTTATCATTATTTTCTATTCGCTTATATATGAAAAATAAATTAAAAAAATTCCTTAACAGTTGAATTTAGAAATTAAAAATATTTTTAATATTATCGTTTTTAAAAATCAGATTTTTAAACAAAATATATACATGACATAATATTATATTTCTTATTGTATAAAAACTGAAAAACTCATTTGATGTCGTCACTATCATAATAAACCCAGCCCTAGAGGCTGGAAATTTAATATCAAAAATGTAAAGTATTATTACAATTAAATTAAAATATTATATTTATATAATAATAACAGAAACTATCAAATTATATTCACAAATTAACATTAAGTACTTTTAATTAATGGCAGCACTTAAAAATTTTTTTTTTTTACATTCACAAAAAATTTTACATACTTGAGTGAAAAATGTAAACATATGAATGAAATAAAAGCATATATGTACCTACTTATCAATATGTACAATGTACTTATACCTAAATGAAATATTTTCCAAACAATGTAGGTATGTAAGGTATATGTGTAGACTTTTCAAAAGCACTTTCTTGATGAAAAAGAAAATTATTATTAAATCATGGACATTTGCATATGACGGGTGAAATATTTGATGTCTTTTGTTTGAATTCTATTGTTAACTGTTAATTTTACGGTTTAGGCAAACCTAATTTATTTGAGCGATTTTTTAATATTATGTAGATACTTATTATATGCATTTACAATGTATATAATGAACTATATACATACTTACATAGATTTTAAAACAAAAATTATATATTTCAAGCTCACGTTTTAGAATTACCTTAGAGCTCTTATATGAATTATTAAACGTATTATTAAACGTAAATTTGTATACATTTTTCTTACGCCACCGCCATGGAAATCTATATTTTCTGTTTCTATATTTCTATATTAATTAACTTTTTTGAACCTCAATAGAATATTAACATTTTCAAGATTTTTCAACATACATATTTTATCTTCTCTATATGTATATTCACATATCCAAGATAAAATAAATAGTAGTTTCTATTTCTATTATACAATATAGAAGTATCTACATGATACATAAATATACCATATATGTACTGCATCAAAAAAAAAAAAATTCATTAAAAATCGTATCATAAGATGAAGATTTTAATTGTATCTATTAAAATCGTTCTATAATTAATTTCATCAAAATATAAAAATTTTAGGTGAGAAAATAATTCAATTTATAAATATGCTAAATAATGATTTCTTAAGAAATTCTGTTATGAAAGAAATTTATAATTTCATTAAACTCATCATAATATTCTAAATATAGAATATTTTATTCATAATGAAGTTTGAAAACTTAAAAAATCTTAAACCGTGCGCCGTAAACAATTTAATTTTCTATTTGGAAAATAACATGGTTCTTTAATTAAAAATTTTTTTTTCACAAAATTGAAATATTATGTTAAACAACATGTCAATATTACAGATTTACAAAAAATAAATAATCGCAATTTTAATTCATTCTTATTAAAAAACATTTTATGAAATCATTAATAAATTTGAAATTATGTTTACTTTAATTCTTTAGAGCTGTTGTAGTACATGTATAAAATGAATAAACTAATATGGAAACTTTATACTTATTGTATTACATATTATGAAATTCAACTTTGCATGAATAATATCAGCATTAATTTAAAGATCAAATTAAACTCTGTATGCATAGCAAAGCCTGGATCTGAGCTTATTGAAAAAGCCTAAATATTTGCAGTGTAATCAATAGAAAAGATATTTTATAACTTTGTTGCTAAACATTAAATTTAATACATTATTTTGAAAAATTATCACCTATTTTGTTTCAAACTTACCTTTTTTCAAAATCTCTTAATTCTTCAAAAGTGAACGTATTAGTTACATCAAGTAATTGTCTCATATTTTCTTCACGTTGCTCACGTTTTTTCTTTCTTGAATCTTTGCCTAATTCCACACTAATAAAATCACCTTCATTTTTCAATAATAATGTCTCTACTGTATTGTCCAAACTTAATGATGGCTGTAAATTGAAATATAAAATACTTTATTAATTTAATTCTTCACATACAAAAATTAAAGGAAAAAAAAAATTAATGAAATTATTCTGCTTTTTCTTATTAAAATAAAAATCTACCGTAAATTAATTTTTAAGTAATATACATAATTTATTTTAATGTCAACGTAGATTAAAATATCCATCAATTTAATAGAATTAAATTAATGTTAAATAAATTTCTAAAAATAAAATTGTATAGATATATCATATTATAACTATGGCCCATAAAACCAGAGTATAATTGCAAAGAGAAAGGCATTATTGTTTATCTTAATAAACTTATAATTAACTTAAACAACTATTAAATTACTATTATACTGTTCATACTAAAATATATATTCATTTTATTATACTGCCCAATGCACATATTTAGTTTAAGCATTAAAGTTTTATTATGTTTGAGTTTTGGGAGCATATAATCAGAGAAATTGAAGCTCTTAAATGAAATGACAAACATATAATAATAGTCGTATCAAAGTTTTTTTTTCAATTAAACTATAAATTCGTACTTACATTAACGGACATAAAATACAATTCCATAGAAAATTCTAAAACTAACGAAAAAAATATTGAAGAACGTAAATTTTAAAGTTTCCAAATTTTCACGATTGAACATTATGTTAAAGTGATAGGTGTATATTATTAATATACCATGACAGTGGTTATAGAAGTTTTATGTACGAACTTTAATACTTGTAAATTTCACAGAATATAATATTAGAATCTCTATGAATGAATGAAATACTCTTTAAAGTTGGAAAGGAGAGTTTCCTCTGATAGGGTTTTTCAAACTCGACCATTTTCGTAAGCTCGAGCCTTCAAGCTTTTTGTATAAGAAGGATGGGGTAACTCGAGCCACCCGAGCCTTCTTAAAAATAAAATACCTATGACCATTTTCGTAAACAATGGCATAAAAAAAACCAATTTCAGAGCATAAAATTCAACTTTACTCTTCTAATTTAATCATTATTAACACATTACAAAATTATAAAAATAACAATAAATATTGCAAAATTATTAATTATTAAAGTCACAAAACATAATAAAATATAAAAACAAAACATTATAAATTAAAAATTATAAATTATAAGTTAAAATTGACTGTGACTTATAAAATTGAAGTGAAATATTTCGTTATATACACTTTTCTGTTCAATAAAATAAAAAAAAACCAAAGTAAAATGTAAAACATTAAAAATTCTCAGCTCGAGCCACTAGCAGATAAAAACTCGATCTTCATTCAAGCAAAAAGAGACGAGCTATCTCGAGCTTTTTGGATCGAGCCGGCTCGATCCAAAAACCCTACCTCTGACTCTGAACTGTTATTAGAAAATTATTAATAAATAATAATAAATATTATTAATTACCCAATTTCTAAAAATATTGAAGCAAAATATCGAAAATATTAAGGAAACAAAAATATACAAAAATCATGTAAGAAATATTTCTATAATTTGAACAAATTAATAATAATTTTTTAATTGAAAGTTGTTAGAAATATTATTTATAATTATTGTTTTAGATTTCAATGTTGTTTATATAAAAACGTTTTATATTATAGGTATAATGTATGTATAGGTATAATGTATGTATTGCACATATATTATTAAGAATATATAATTATTTTTTATGTAATGCGCTTAAATACACAAAATGAATTTAATGTTTGTTTAAATCTGTTCATTAAAAATAAATGTGTTGTTATGATTTATTAATATTGTATGTAATTTAATTATTTTTAATGCATATTATAATATGTATGGGTATATAATATAGAATTTGTAGCATTTTAATTAACTTTTGAATATTTTGTAAATGGAAAACACAATGTTAGAATTTATCAATTCATTATTATTGAACGTCATTAAATTTTAAAGTTAAACCACAAAGTTGAATATTTATTAAGTTTTGGTTTTTAAAATTTTTGTATATTCATAAAGTGATATGAATTATTTTTTGTTGCACATACCTTAAGTTAATTAATGCAGTAGAACTTATTTAAATAGGATTATTTTTTTGATTGAAAGATAAAAACTGTATAAATTGATTTACATAAAAATTTATAAGGTTTTAATTTTTTCTGTTTTAATTAAAAATATTGCAATTAAGTCTTATTAAATGTTTTTTTAAATAAATTTAAGGTTCAGCTATAGAGACGAACTTCTAATAGCGGTTCCAAACCAGTATATTTAATCATAAAAATTATTGCATGACTGTAAGTTAAAGTTTTAAAGATCATAGTTTTTAGAATTTACTATTCAATCTGAGAATAATCACTTTTTTTTAAATTATGTGCGAATTTCATTTTCTCTAATTCATTCAAGAGGGCATATAACCAAAAAAAAAATTGATAATGATTTAATAGCGAACAATTTATTTTACTATTTTTTGAAAACACTTTTCTTGGACTTAAACAATTTTTCTATTAATGTTAAAAACAATATGTTGGTAAATTTTTTTGAATTTTTCCTATAATTTCTTATTAAAACAAAAATTATAAGACTGTAACAACACTATATATGTGGAATAAAATAATATGAGTCAGTTTGTCTATAATGAAAAAATTTTCCAGTAGTAGGTACAACTGGTTTTGATGCTTATAATAAGAAAACTCAACACATGAAAATTTATTAACTATCGTCTTTCTACATAGTATGTAAATGGTTACAAAAAGTTTATAAATATTCTTGCAACGTACATGTGTTTATCATTACAAGTTAATTTATGAATACAAAATTAAATTAGGTACATAATATATTTTATGAAAACATCATGCGGACCCAAAAAGAAAACTTTTTCTAGCAAACTTTCAGGTGAATTTATGAAAAGAAGAAAGAAAAAAAAAAATTTTTCCATCTTAAAAATAATTTTGATAATATGAAAAAAGAAAAAATAAAAGTCACTTAAAAAGGAAAATTAATGTGTTGAAAATTTGCTTATTTGCTTATATGGCTATTATGTTGCAAAGAAAAATATTTTATTGAAAATAATTTTTGTATTTAGGGGTACCAAAAAGTATATACTTAAAAAAGAAAATTTAAAGAAATTCTTGAATTAAATTTTAAGAAGTTTTATAAAAGGCAAAAAATTTAAATCAATTGGTATACCATTTTTGTGGCCAAAATATTTATATATATCATACATATAAGTATTTACATGTGTTATAAAAGACAAACTTAAAGAAATTCCTTATTTTATTTAGAAAAAAGGACAAAAGTTTATAAAATTTTTTCTTGCTTTTTAATTTAATAAGAATTCAAAAATAACCGAATTAAAAAAAAAAATACTGAGTGACGCAAGTTAGATTAAGTTAACTTGACGCAAATGTTCAACATTGTTTAAAGTTAACATTATAATAATATTATTATAATAAATATTTCTAGAGAAAAATAAATGATATTAAGTATATATTTTGGAAAAGAAAAAAACCAAAATAATAAAACTTAATTCTTCCAAAATTTAATTCAATATTTTTAGTAATAAATTTTATTTCATTATTTCTATAATAAATTAAATTTTATGTCTATTCTACATAGATACTATATTTAATTGTGTTCAAGTTCACATTTTTCATATAATTTTATAATAAACACAAAATATCTATTGAAATTTTTATTATTATTATTATTATTATAGGTATAGAGGGAAATAATTTTAATTAAATTTTTTGTATTAAAAAAATCCTATAATAATTAAAATAAGAAATCCAAAGCATCATCATATAATACAGATATGCAAGGCGTAATAATTATTTTATATACATGTACCAAAATAAATTTTTCTTTTGTTTTTTTATTTAATACCAGTTGCTAGGACCCTAATTTAATTTGTTCGAAAAAAAAATTAATTCCATCCTGAGTGTAAAATATCATTTAACACGTTATTTATTTATTAAAAATAAAAAAAAATCTCAAGATAAACAGAAATAAAGAATTTTTTAATATTAGCCACAAAGCCGCGCATAATGTGATAATCAAATAAAATCGCGCAATTTACACCACCATAATATAAACATTTGAGTGCCTTAATGTAAATAAAATAAACAAATAATAATCAAGGAAAGAAATAAAATTTAAGCATTTTTAGATTTTTCAAAACAGAAATATGTTTTATTAAACATAGGTATATATTAAGAAAAAAAGCTACTAAAGTATAATTAAATTTAAAATTTTAATCTTTTGAACTTTCATTTTTTTGTGTTGTGTATTTCAATGTTAAGATTTATATTTTCTTATAATTTTAAGAAATAAATTTTTTTAATAATAAGTAAATACTTTTTTGGAATGGATACATGTTCCCAGGAAGTTAAATCCTAACTTCCTACTCTTCATGTTTTTTTTCGTCAAACATTTTTTGCTTCAATCTTGTTAAAACTCCCAAATGACACTACAAGAGTTTCAGTTTTCTCTTCAAGCATGCTTATTTCTTTCCGATCGCTACTGAACTAGTGTGTTGGTACTTTTTTACCAGTTTTAAATAAAAATATTGTTAACACATTAATTCACTTAATATGATGATTCATTGTTAAAATTTTATCTTTAAAGGCCATGATAAATCCAAATCCATTTTAGGAACAACCAAAAGTTTTACAATAATTATTGTTTAGAACGACGTGATAACCGATTGTTTGTTTTGAGTTCAAATTAAAAAAACATCCTGAGTGAAAACCACAAATACATATTCTTTTCCAGTAATCACTATTTTAATATATAAATGGAAAATTTTTTTTTTATACAATATATAAAAAAAAACTGAAAAATAACCATTTTAGAATCTACGGTAAAAGTTTTTTTTTCTTTTCAATTTAAAAAGGAGTTAATCACATTAAAATAAAAAAATATTCTTTTTGATATTTGCTCTCTTTTCATTTTAATAAAAATTATTTTAGGATCTTTGTCCTTTTCACGGGATTTAAAAAAAAAAAACCATCATTCTTTTTTTTTTAAGTGAAAAAATTTTCCTTTAATATTAAATGTTTTTTAATTCTTTAAAAACTTTATGAATAATTAATTTTTTTTTTTTTGGGTTATTCGTGAATAAAGAAATCCCTTTGAAAGAACTGTAGGTAGTGAGTTGGTTTTCCATTTTCTAGTATCTTCTCGGTGCACGAAAATTTTTTTTAAATACATACATTCGCTTTAATCATAAAAAAAACTACACTTCAAAATTAGTTAAAGTATATTAAATTTTTTTCAAAGAGTAAAATAGCAGAAACTTGATTGAAGAATGTTTTTATCCTTTATTTGAATTAAAAATCCTGTATAATTGATTATGCTGTACTATTTTATAATTTCAAAACTTATATGTATTAAATACTGGAAAGCTAATTATTTGATCCTTGAACTTAATGCTAATGCATTAAAATTAAAAATAATCTATTTATCTTAGCCAAATAGTTATATAAATTTAATTTATTTTTTAGGGAGAAGAAATTTTCCATTAAATTCGAGTTAAAGGAAAAAAAAATCTGTTGAAATAAAAAATAAAAAACGGACGTCACTTATTGAAAATGACGTATCCAATACTACGGCGGATTATTATGTAGTAAATTTGTGGAGTTTAGGATAATAGAATAATAAACAAAAAAAATAGCGCCTTAATCATCTCTGTTAGTAATGGTAAATGTATTTTTAAATTTTTCCTATAATACCTAAATTATTGCATATATCAGACCGGCACTTTTGTTTGCATTAAAAAGTCAGCATTAAATTCGCTTTATTAATTTTTGATTTTATTTTCTGGAAATATCTTTTGAACTAGGTTAAGGGAAAAGTTGAAATTATACTAAAAATATGAGTAATAAAAAACTTTTTTTTTTATACAATTTTTTATTTTTTTTTGCTTTATTTTTATGATGAAAAATTAAATAATTTAAAGCCTATTTTGAGCCATTATCGTTCATTAGGTGAAAAGTTTTAGAAGTTATAATTTTTTGTCCGATAAAAGTAATACTACTATGAATCCGCCGTATTAAAATTGTTTTAGAAAACTTGTAGAATTTAGAATTTTCCAATTTTCCAAAAAAAAAACAAATTAATGTTTAATTAATAACCTTTATAAGATATATTATAAAACTTACAGTATCTATATGTTAAGTTCGGACTCAATGAGTTTTTCATCAAAAAGAAAAATGAGCATGAATTTATTTGAAGGTTCAAAGACGAAATGCCTGTCATAGAAAATAAAATACTTAAATAAATATAAATTTTGAACATTAAATTAACATAATTTATGGATCATGACGGTCTTTATGTAGAAAATTTTAATAGACACTCTGACAGTACTTTGTGTCTTATTTTTAAATTGCTTGTCATAGAAAATATTACTTTATAATAAATATTCTATCAATAATTTCAATAATGAAAAGAATATTTAAAAAAAAAAAAAATTATAATTTTGTGCTATACCTATATTATAAGCAAAAAATAATGTTTTAATCCAATTATAATTCATATTTGTGTATATAATATCGAATAAATCATAATTATTTGTAGGTATCTTATAATTATGTAAATTTCTGAAAAAATGCACGTCTTTTATTTTAAACTCCTATCATTATTATTATTTGCAGTAAATATTTATTTTAATTTGACATCACAATCCGGAACACAAATATATTTAAAATACAAAAACAAATTAATAATTCTTATTTTGAGGAAATTAAAATTTAAGTGTTCAATATTCGGTATTTGATAACTTTTTAATAATTAGGATTTTTTTTTCTTTTTTAATAAATGGATTTAAAAATTACTTTGGAAATTGATTATTTGTGAAAAAAAATTATTCAAAAATATTAAGAGAATTTTATTTCGCAAAGAAATAAACATTAATTCAAGTTCTTTACGTATCTAATGTCAAGTCTATCCCAATTTTTAAAATAATGGAAATAAAAGTCATGAAAACGATGATCTACTTAATAAATAAAAAATCAAAGTTAAAAGATTTTCTGATTTTTATTATAATTTAATTAATATTTGTTTTAGGGTTCAATAAAGGCCTACAATGCTCTGCGAGTGGCTGAACTGAATGATTAATGATTAATCCTTACTAATGGATTAATATTCTTATTCTAAAACAAGCTTTGTTTGTAATAATTAAAAATTTTCATTTAATAAAAAATTCCGAGATCCAAACTTTAATAAATCCTTCAACTTCAATTAAACATTATATCACATCACATGTTGAATCGGATATTATCTATGGTTGAATATAATTATCCTTAGATCCGCGTACTGTAATTTTTCAGACATTTTAATTTCATAAAATGTATAATATTATAAAAATAACTTACAGGGTTTCTTTACAACAAAATTCCTAAGAGAAAGTCTACGTTGACATTATTGTGTATAATTTTATAAGATTTTTATTCTTATACATTTAATGTGAAGCTATATAATACTTTAAAATTCAATAAATTATATTATTAAAGAAAAGTGTTTTTACCTTGTTTGATATATTTTTAATGCTGTTGCAAAATTTTTTATAAAACCTTCCCATTATAAGTTTTTTTTATTTTGTTTTATGGTTTAAAATTTTTCAAATATAAATGTTTACAATGTTTTAATTCTGTATAATATATTTATTTAAATAAGTAAATTCTTTTATTATAATAAATTCTCGATAAATAAATAATCTTCTTCTTTTTTTTTCAGGAAATGAACAATGAAAAAAATTTTTGTTTAAAAATGAATAAATAAATTTTAATTTTCATAAACAAAATGCAATTATATTTATAAGAAATCTATTAATCAATTTATAAAATGTTTTTTTTTTAATTTTTCATTTATATAGTATAATTATAATAATAATATTTTAAAGTTTCTCATTTTTCATAGTAAAAATTTTATACAAATAGGTATACTTTTTATCTGAAATAAGATTTATTTATTAAAAAAAAAAATATGTATTTCGATTTATTTTTTTATGGTTTTATTTTGATAATACAAAATTATTTTTTGTTATTATCATATTTGAAATCAGAACCATATTTTCGTGCTTTAAATTATAGATTGATGATTTTGAGATTATTTGATAAAATATTGCGATAATTGTATATATACGAACGAAAGGAAAAAAAAAACATGAAAATCTCAAACTCTAAAATTGATTTTAGATTTATGTTGAAAAAGTTTTTTATTTTTTCCCTATCTTAAAAAATATAATAACCAAACAGTATCGAACTAAATGTAAAATTTGTTAAATGGTGTAGAAAACTTATACTAAAGTATATGTATAAATGAAATATTTAGAATTTTGTTCTGAGATATTTTCAAATTTATGAAAAGTTGAAAAGCAAGAAGAAATTATAAACAAAATTCTTGAAAATAAATTAAATTGTTCGGCTGTCACTTATCACAAAAAGATTCAATTCCAAAAAATTGTTTCTGCTGAATCGTTTCATTGGGTTAAATTATTCGTAAAATTTTTCTTTATTGTTTCAATTTTTATACTGAACATAAAATTTTTTTTACCATCTTTAAATAATTCTCAATTTGAAAATTTGCTCTTCTTTCTTTCAAATGTCGAAAAACTATAATAAAATAAATTTTATTAAATTATTTTTATTTTTAAAAATAATAAAGAACATAATCGCTATTTTTTTTTTTTTTTTAATTTTTATATTTCTGACATTGATAGTAATAAATCAAAAATAATTTATTATGAATTTTATTAAAACGAAATGCAATTAATTTGGAATTATGTGATTTAAAAAAAAAGAAAACAATTTTCTTTTTTCCCAGGATTTTCTTTTTGTTTTAGAGAATTTATTAATCCCAACAAAAACAAAACTTTAAAATACTTTGTTTTCACCGTTGAAAAAATATATTATATACACTTCTTAGCACTTTGTCTTACTATTTCAATCCAACAATTTACAAGGAAAATATTTAAAAAAAAAAACACTTTTCTTTTATTTCGGAAAGAAATTTTCTCAATAATTTTATCTATTTTCTTTTTTGTTATTTTTATTTTGTGTATAATAATAAATAAAATTTTCACACGTACTTGTTGAACGACTATAGTTGCTCGCGGTTGCGTACAAACTGCAGCATCCATTGGATTTGGAGTAACATTTATAGCATTCAAATTATTGTTGTTAGCGACAATTATTGTTGTTGTGCCGCCGGTTGTTATTGTTGTTGTTAATGTAGTACCGCTACCACATAATGTTGTCGTTGAACTAGATGCCGCCGAAAATTTATTTTGTTGGCATTCATCCAATACAGATGAAATTGAATTAATATTAATTTGATTATTCTCATTTAATTCATAATTATTATGATGTTTTTTCAATGAATCAATTGTAAAAAAATCAACTCTTAAATCAGGTAATGGTGATGTACCACGGGGTGATAATTTACCTAAGAAATTATAATAATAATAATAATATCAGTTAGAATATTTGGGTTTGAAATAAAATTGATTGGAATTAATAATAATCATATTCAAAATTTCAATATTGCATGTGAAATATTGAATTTAGTATTATGTCAATAATTTAAATGCAAATTTATAATAAACAAACTCCATATTCTTAAATAAATGCAAATATTTTTTTATATTAAACAAATTTTTATGTTGTTTTAATTAAAAGGAAATAAATTGCAAATTGCAAATTTCGAAATTATGAATCAGATGACATAAATTTAATAATTGAGTAATACACTATTTAGTCATTGTATTAATAAAATTATTTCTGGAAGTATCACAGAATACTTTTTAACGGAAACATAAATAATATCGTTATCAAAAATTATTTTATGTTTGCAAAAAATTGTCAATTTTTCTATTGCATGATTTATTAAAATAATTTTAAAAATAATATTATGTATTTATATTCTTCAAAACTTTCCAATACAAATATTCATTACATGTTAAAAGAAAATTAAATTAAATTAAAAATTAAATTACCATTCATAGAACCATTTGAATTAGATTGTTTCAATGAAATTGGTTGTTGTTGCTGTTGCAGTTGACTTAATTGGGAAGAACTTAGATTTTTGGACAGACTTGAATTGGACCCATACGAATGATTCGTTAAATCTGTTGAATTTATAAATTTCAAATTATTTTGTGTTATTGCAGGTTGAATTTGATCGAATTTTGAAGCGATTTGTTCAAATTTTTTCAATTCTTTTGGTGATTTCGGTTGTTCTGAAAAATTTGCGACTGGTTTGGGAGTAAAGGCATCTGCTTGTGATAATAAATGTTCATATTTTTTGTTATGAATCAAATCAGGACGGTTACGTTGTTGTTGTTGTTGTTGTTGTTGTTGTTGTTGTTGTTGTTGTTGTTGTCTGTGTTGTAACTGATAATATGACTTTTCATAAGAATTTTGTTCTTGCTGCGATAATAATGTATATTGTTGAAAAATATCTGTTTTCGACGAAGAACCATTTTGATATGATAATTTTCTTTCATAAACAGATCTTCCGTCATCACTGTCAGAACTGTCATCTGGTGACGAGTCAACAGCAAAACATTCCCTTTGAATTCTATCTAAATCAATAGCTTCTCTATCGAAAGGAAACATTGTTAAATTCTTCGGATCGTACGCATCAGAATGTCGATAATGGGCAGCAAAATAACGATCTTTTGAAGGAACTGCTGATGACGATGTTGAAGTCGATTTTTGTTTTGAACTATATTTGTCTTTTTTCGTTGGACTCGGTGTTTTAACGGTAGATCGACTTTGTACAGAAGACGGTGAAATAAAATCTTTTTTTTGCTTTTTAGCATCGTCACTTGAACTACTTTCTCGATTAAAATCATCTTTTATTTCATATTTTGTACGTTTTTTATTTTCATGCACTTCGTTGCACTTACTATCATCTAAAAATTTACCAATACCATTTCTAAATACTTCACAATTGTCGTCGTATCTCTTGAAACTTTCCCTAGACTTGTTAAATTCACCACTCCTTCGAAATTCACCGCTTTTCCTGAAATCGCTATTCCTTCGAAATTCACTATGTCTTCTAAATTCACAACCACCTTTTTCAAACTCACCAAGTTGATTATTTTTCCCAACATAATTTTTTGACTTATTTTTGTTACTTAAATCACCGCTTACTCCGTATCCACTTGATGTACAGCCGACAGATGTTTTTCTTAGTGGTGAAAATGGTTTCATAAGAAAATCTTTTTTCGTCTGTTCGAAATTCACATCATTCTTGAATGTAAAAAAATTTTCACCTTTTTCTAGAATTCTAACACTACGTGGAGATGACGGAGGATCAAAAGGAAAGTGTACTGAAGTAGTTGGTATCGGTGCAGTTTTTGGCAAATTTTTTGTATCTTCATCTTCATCAGCTTCAATAATCAATGACGATTCTTCTTCCTGGAAAAATGTTAAATAAATACATATATATAATACCTATATTATGTGTGGTGTTTTACAGTTTAAAAATAAAATTGAAAATCATGCTAAATTAAAAAAAAAATTATTTTCGTTTTTCTTTTACATTTTATATGATTCTTTAAATTAGAGGAAATCTTATTCTTTCGCTTCGTTTTTTTTTTTTTTTTTTTCATTTTGTTAAATAAATATTGAAAATCCCATCAGCATCTGGTTAATTTTAATCAAAGAGATGTATATTTTAATGGCAATGAACTATAAGTAATTTTTGTTTAAAATTTAAATTAGGGATTTTGTTTAGACAATAAAAATGTATATGTAAAAAAATTGCAATAAAATATAGATATTTAGACTTTGAACTCATTTTATACTTATGTTTATAGTTTTTGTTTGTTTTCTTTTTTTTCACCTGATGGATATTATATATACAATATAAATATTGACTATACTTAATAAAAAAAAATTATTTCATTGTTTTCAGTGTTAATTTGAAATTATTTACATAAGAAATTTAATTTAGTTTAAGAAATGTTAAATTATTGAACAAAAAATTAAATTCGCCAAAATTACCTCTAGTTTTTCCAATAAACTTATATCTTGACGAGAATAAACAGTTTGTAATTCAATGTCAGTAATATCCTGATCAGAACTTATTGAATTTGACGTATGATTTGGTTCATCGAGTGAACTGAGTAATGGTTCGCTTAATCCAGAATTGTCACCTGTTAATTTAATAAATAAATTATTTATTCATTTAAAGGATTTTTTTTTTAATTTAATAAAAAGAAGATAACAAACATATTTATTATTATTAAAGCAATTTGGAATATTATTCAGGTTTCATAATCGAATGAAAGCTATAATATTTTAATTTATAAAATAATAAATAATTAAAGGGAACAGTCAGTTAATAAAATTGTTTTTTAAAACTATTTTTGCTTTTGCTGATTTCGATTTATTTGTAAATTTCCAATGTTATATAAATATATCCTTTTTCGATAAAGAAAATTATTTTCAAACCATTGATTTTTATGATATAAAACTAAAATCTTGTAGATTAAAATTTATATTACATTGCATCAATAGTTTTTTATTCAGTAATTGTAGTTTATACATATTTGTGTATATGTATAAATGATCTTTTTATATGTATAAACTCAAATATATTATGTAATATTAATTTAATTTCTTATAATTTAATATAGGTATAAAAGCATTTGCATTAAAAATTTAATCAAACAGGTCAAAAAACTTGATAAGAAAAAAATGTAATTTAAAATGTGACATATAAAATATGGATATAGATTTATATCATCTATCGAAAATGATTTAGTCTTCAACTTAAAAGTTTACTACCGCCTCATATTTAAACTTTTCAGCAATTTATACGGGTTGTTCAATTATAAATGAATTGCTCTTGAGTTTTTCTTCAGACAAGAAAAATTATATAAAAATAAAAACTCGTCGATTTTGGCTACTTTGAATTTAATTTTTTTTTTCTTCGATTGATATAAAACTATTTTTAACTATAATATTCTGCAAACTTTGTCTCTTGTTCACCTTTCTATGTAATATTATGGTTCTGCTGTAATAATTTATGCCGACCTATAAAAGTTCAAAACTTTTTTAAAAAGGTCGATTTCATATATCCCAGAAAAATTTTATTTAAAAAGTTAAAAGCTGTAAGGATAATCTACTTGATAACTAATACTTGATTTTTTGAATTTTTACTTTTAAATTGAACGAACATAATTCTATTACTTGAATTTCTAAGTAAAATTAGACATCTTAAATATTTGTTCAGTTTTATTTTATTTTATTTTAATTTTTTTATTTATTTTTTTTTTTGTTAAAATAACAGAGTTTCATTTATGAGAAATTTAACATCTGGAAAATGGATTTTTAGAAATTAGATTTTTTTTTATGTCATTAGAAAAGCTCAAAAACTTTTTAATATATAAATATTGATGTATTAAAATATGTATTAATCAATATGAAAAAAAAAATATTATGTTACATTTAATAATTTCTCATAATATTTAATGGCTTGAACACACAAAAAAAAATAAGAAAATTTAATAATACTACGAAGTTTATTAAAAATTAAATTTTAATGTATCATAAAAGATCATAAAACATACCCATGTCTAAAGAATCATATGCTTCTGATGTATCTGTAGCTGTAACATTCGTTATTAATGTTGAAGCTGATTCAGTTGATGTGTTTATGTCGGTTGTTGTTGATTGTGTCGATGTACCCATTACAATAACCTAAATTTAGGTGAAAATAAAACATATGAGTAAAACATTTGAATTAAAAGTATACGTTAAGACCGTGAAAAGAACTAAGGTTAACTTAAATTTCCATTATAAAAAAGATACAAAGATTAGCGATGCAAATGAAAATTTCTAAATTGTAAGGAATTATTGAGACGTTAATTTATCAAGTTGTTTATTAAATATAAATCCTCGCGATATTCAAAATTGAATAAAAAAATTTGAATATATAAAAAGGAAAAAAAAATAGGACGATTGAAGTACACAAACTAATTTAAAGATCTTAAACTGCTCAATGGTATTCCGTATCGATGATGCTTTAATTAAATGGAATTCATATAGAAGAAACTTTAATTAACTCGCAATCCGAAAACTTATAAAAGTTCGTGTAGCAAAAATCTGGTTCAAAATTCTAAGGATTTTCAATAAAAAAAAATATTCTCTATAAATAAACACAATGCTGCTACAAGTGTATTTGCCTCTAAAACATAAAAATGCAATTTTTATTCGTAAAATTAACATAAATTTTCTTTTATATAGTTTTATTGCTCATTTTACTTTGATTGCAATCTCTTTTCTTTTTTTTTTTTTATTTGTGACAACTTTGTAAAATAGACGCATACATTTTTTTCTATGAAAATAGTTCATTAAAGACGTCATACATTTATTTTTAGCATATAAAATTAATTTTAATACACCCAATATACTCACTTTAGGTACATTGGCAGCAGAACTTGCATTGGCAGAAGCAGCTGATGAAGATTTTGTTTTGGCACTTCGCCCACTTTTAAAATATAGACGACGTAATGCTGTTGATGTCGTTGAATTTATGCTAGATACGATACCATTATTATCATTATCTGAACTAGATGAATTTCCACCAGGACTGGATGGATGTGGTTGTTCTTTGGTTAAAGCCATTATTACAGGATTTTGTATATTATTGGAATTTGAATTTATAGCACTTGATGTACCATTTACTGTCATTGCATTACCGGCGCCTTTAAATTATGTACAATATTATTGATCATATAATATATATTTTCCATTATTTATTGTCATAATAACTTACCTCCTCTACACTTAACTCTTGGTGTTGATGGCGGTGCAGGTGTTACTGGTGGTGTATTTGGCCTGTTATCACGAAAATAAAGGGTTTTTGGATCAATAAAATCGGTCTGAAAGAAAAAAAGAAGAAAAAAAAAAATAAATAAAATTGTATTATGTGTAATTAATTATATTATATGGTCTTTATTAAATTATCGTGTAATGTAAATATTTTACATTAGGAATAATTTTAAATTCTCTTGTGCCGTTTATATACTGTAAAAAAAAGGATGGTATTTGTAAAGCTCAATACATGTTCTGTACGTTTGCTTACCTACAAAAGAGTAATCATTACATAAATACATTATTTGTTTAATTTAAAGTATATATTCAAATAAATTATTCTATATTTGTCTGTCATTTATATATAAAACTAATTTAGTTCAAAACGTTATATTAATATGTTGATTACCTGTCTGTGAGTGAAATATTGAATACCAAATTTTTTTTTTTTTTTACCGAATAGATTAAAAGAAAAGTTAACCAAAGGGCGGACATTGCTTTCTTTCCCAGCTTTGTTAACAATAATAAAATATTACATTTTTCCTAAAAAATAATGGCCTAAGATGAAAATAATAAAAGAAAAATTTTGATATTATTGAAAATACAATTTATAATCTTTAGAGTGGGTGTAAAAAGAATAACCTAAAACAGAACCACCCTATATAGAGATAATTATAATAAATATATCTATAATACTACATATATATTTATATATATATTACTTTTCATTAATAATTCTATCATTTTATCGTTCTTACTATATAAAGAATATTATCAAATTGTTTTTTATCTCGCCATCAGCAACCAAAAAAAAGTTATTTTAAGTGCTTTCTTTTCCCTCCCAATATGGGAAAGTATTCAATTACGAAAGCTTTTTAAATTAAAGAAATATATTTTTCCAAAAAAAATGTTAATTCACTTAAAAAATTATTATTGATAAAAAATGACAGTTCAATGATCACAAATAGTACGAAGAATACTTATCCTCTAAATTCATGTGAATTTAATCAATAAAATTACGTTTTAAGGTGAACCTTGAAAGTGAAGTATCTTTAATAAAGAGTTTTTAAATGCCGCAAACAAAGACGAACTATACGACATATTATGAAGAAATATAGCTTGTATTTCCATGTCTCGTTTCAAAAATTCAAACTCATCGATTTTTTTTGTTCTTTTCAATCCCAACGAAAAACGGGTTTAAAGCTTTAAACTAATTTTTGATATCATTAATTATAACATTAATAAAATTATTGGTATTTACATAAATTCGACAAAATATAAAAATAAATTATAGAAAAAGTTTTTCATTTCAGAAAAAATATTATTTAACGATCAATAAGTCGCAAGCTTAGAGGTTAGACTTATATTTTCAATTTTCAATTATTTTTTAATATGACTTCTGACACTTAGTTACTGAGCCGACGAATTGACGTTATACAACCAGAAGAATTATTATTTATACATTATATTCTAAACATTAAAAATTTAAACAGTAATTTAGTAGTAAATAAATAAAGTCATTAATCCCATAAAATTAAAATTGAAATATTTATCTAAATATTTAAAAAATATTTTTTATAATAATTTTACAACTTTTTTTTTCAATTAAATTTTTTTTTTCCGAAATAACATTGTGCGCAAATTATTTGAAGATTATTTCAGCCAACATAATATCAGGTTAAAAACAAATTACTTCGAGCCAACTACTCAAAATATAAAATAATTATTTTAAATAGTTCTTTTTATAACGACATGAAAATGAAGCAGTTTAGTACGCCTCGTACAGTGAGTCATACTTGAAGAAAGAGGCTGCAGAAAGCACATTCCGGTTTTTCAAATATTAGAATATTAGAACAATTTTGAAAATAAACTATTTTTTTACTACACTTTCCATCGAAAATAACCGAATATGTTTTCATTTTCTGCCTCTGCGTCTGTCTCTCGAACACTTATATAAATATTAAACTACCTAGCCGATTTCGATCTTATGAATGAAATAAAAATAAACGTGTAATCTGGTTTTTATTCATCCAGCGTACTCTGGAGTTGAAAACTCTCAGCCGATGGGTCAAAATTATTTTCGTAGAAACTTCATATTTGAATGAATTTTGATGAAAATTTAATTGAAAACTGATCAAACTGTTGAATATTTAATTGTCATATAGATTTTTTGACGAAATAATATGAATTTTTTCAAACCTAACAAGAAATATTTTATCATAAAATTACATTTGTTTTATTTCACATGCGATAATAACTCAATTCACATTTAGAGAATTTATATCTAATTTTTTCATAAAAAGTACTTTTTTTTTCATAAAAAAATCAATATAAGGTGTCTATCTGTAAATGTAATTCTGCTTGTAAATATAACTTAATTATTAGTTGTTTTTTTTTTTTTCAATTATATTATTTATTATTATTCATTTTCGTTACCTATTTTGAAAGTAATTATTAAAAGAAAACACTTTTTATTATAATAATAATAATGTTGAATACATTTTCTAATAAATTATCTTTTATTTTTATTATGATTTTTATTTTAAGAATTTTAAATGTCCTTGGTAAGGATTATAAAGTATTTTTAATTATTGAAGAAATGTTTTTTTTTTTTAATTAAGAAAGTAGTTTTTTTTTTATATTTATTTTTTAATATACATATATACATCTGTACTATTAAATTTATTAATAAATAATTTTCATAATGAGGGTTTACAAATTTAAATATATGTATAGGAAAATTGTTAATTGTACTCTTGATTATTTTTAAAAGTTAAATTAAATTATAAAAAAAATATATATCTAAAACTCAGAATAGTTTTTGAAATTGATCGTTACAATGACCGAACATATTAATATTGCCTTTAACCTTATGTCATGTTGTTAAATATATATATACACTAGGTAGAAAAAGTCTGCGTACGGGCTCGTTTTCTTATTTTTTGTTCGACATGTTCCCAGTTTTTGATGTCATTTAAAAGAACTCTATAAAAAAAGTTTAATTGTGAAAAAAAAATTTTTTTTCAAAATTTAAATTTTGAGAAATCTCAATTTTTGGAAAAGTCTGCGTACAGCCGTTTTTAAGGCCGCGTCTCAGGAATTAACTAGTAATGTCATTTGAAAGGCAATTGAATGTAGATAATTTTGCACCATATAATTTTATCCCTACGATAAGGGAAAGTGTCAAAAATCGCCTTTGAAAGTCGTAAAAACAAGCGGTCCTAACCTATTTTCAAGCGGTTCTAAGCTATTTCTATGACCTTCAAAGACAATTTTTGACACTTTCCCTTATCGTAGGGATAAAGTTATATGGTGCAAAATTATCTACATTCAATTGCCTTTCAAATGACGTTACAAGTTAATTTCTAAGACGCCGCATTAAAAACGGCTATACGCAGACTTTTCCAAAAATTGAGATTTCGCAAAATTTAAATAATGAAAAAAAAAAAATTTTTTTCACAAAAAAACTTTTTTTATAGAGTCTTTTTAAATGACATCAAAAACTGGGAACATGTCGAACAAAAAATAAGAAAACGAGCCCGTACGCAGAATTTTTCTACCTAGTGTATATAATATATTTCATCATTTTTAATTAATATTAAAGAAGTTAAAGCTCATCAAAAAAGAAAACGTCGCGGTCTTGGCGTCTGTCGCTACGGCATAGTAACAAACAGAATATAGGAAAAGTTTTCGAAATATTCAAGCTTAGATTTGTGGTGAACTAACTATCCCTACTACTATTCAGGAATGGTCTTTAATGAATTTTATGAGATAAAAAATATAAAAACAGATGTATTATATTAATTGTTACTTGGGGGGTTTAAAAAAAATAAATTCGAAATTTGTATGTAGTTAAAATATTTTCTAATACTATAATATATATTTCCGAGAATGTTGATGAAAAATATCTTTCCGTACCAACATTCATAAAGGAATAAAATCTATTTTTTTGAGCATTTCTAGTGTACATAATATATTTATATGTGTAAGTCTTAAATAATAATGTTCTTGCTGAACAAAATTGAAAGTTTAAATGTTTCACTTTATTTTTACTGATCAATAGTTATATATATGTACTTCAGTGTAGTACTATAATTTCGCTATCAACGTGCAACTTCACAGAAAAAAAATAATTATTATTCATGTTCAAATCAAAGCGGATTTTGACGAGAAAGAGTTGTTTAAAATTTGAATTAACGTTAATGTTATATTTTACATTTGGCATATACATATATTTCAAACCTAGTGCTTCTTTATGCTAAAATTTTTTTACTTTAGTGTCTAAAATGCGAAATATGTATAGACTATTATGTCATAAATTTAAGATTTTATACGACATTTTATATAAAAAATAAATGGCAATGTTCCCATAGAAAACAAAAATATTTCTTACAATATAGGTTGTTGTAAGAAAAATCATCTTGTTCTACATCATATGTACATCTTTATTTTTTTTTATTATTTATTTTTTCAAATCAAAATAAGTTTTGAAATCATAATGACGTCATGAATTTTATTTTTGAAACACTTAATTTACTATAAAAAAAAATTTTCCTACAGAACTTATGATAATTTTTTTTTTAACATCTTTTTTAAGCTTTAAGGAAAATTTATAGTTTAAGTTGAACATATATTTTCTCGTTTGTTATTTTTTATTTTCATAAAAAAAAAAGTTTTTAATTATTAGTCTTTAGGGGATTTTGAAGGGAATTACAAAATTTTATTTTTTTTTGATTATATATTATGTTAGTTGTATGGAAAAATGTGTTATGGGTTGCAGGTGTTAGGTTCAAGTAGTTCATAAAAATTTTTAAAAGATAAAGAAAATTCATGGAAAGTTACCAAAAGTTTAATATTTAGTGCAACAATGTGAATGACTTTAAAGTTATTAAAAATATTGTTTTCTTTTTATTTCACAATTTTACATAGAATTATAAAGGTATTTTTCACCACACAATGTTATGTCATTGATTTAACTTATGTAGATTTCAGTGTGTTTTATTTTACATTCAGTGTTGTAAGCAACTCAAAGATAAAATTTTACATTATAAATTTTTACAGCTATAAAAAAATTGGTTATGTTTTCTAGATATTACTTTTATTATTTACATATTTAATTTATTTATTTAATTTATTTATTAGAATTAAAAAAAGTTTAATTATAATTAATAATCATTGATTTTTTTATTAAATTAAATAGATTTAAAATATAAAAAAACTTTGATTGATAATGATAATTTTTTTAAGAAAGGTATTATTTTTAAAATCTCAGTTATACGGAATTGTTATATAATAAAATTTCATAAATATATATATATGTTCATGTAAAAGAATGTATGTATGTAGTGTAGATTCAAGAATTTGTCAATAAGAACGTACAAATTAAGCATTTTTAAGACGTAGTTTTTGGTAGAGTCAAATAAATTTATTTAATTAATATACTTAGATCTTATCTATTAGCATAAATTATTTAGTTTTTATTTCAGTCTAAATTAGATATTTACGTACTATCAAAAAACCTTCCAAACCAGAAAAATATTCCTCAGAAAACTTTTGAAAATCCCTTGAAAAATGAACTTGATTGTTCCTTGTGTAGGTTTAATTAATTTAATTAAACTAGAAATATATTTTAATTATTTTTTATTAGTTTTTATTTTATTTTCTTTTTTATTTTATTTTTATTTTTTTTTAAATCAATTAAAAGATTAATTTAGAGCAAGGTGTTATAAGTTCACTGAATTTGTAAACATAAAATTTTCGTCACCACATTATTAATGTCTATTTGAATTAATAAGAAAAAAAAAGCACAGTGTATCTGTTTTTTTTTCGAATGCGTGTTGTAAATTATATGTTTAGCAACTTACATAAAAATATAAACATATTCTAAAAAAAGATTTTCGGTTTTTTTTTTGTAAAATTTTAATTATAAAATAAATTTATTAGTTTTATATTTATAATTTTTGTTTTAAATTTATAAACAGAGCTGAAAATAATTTTTTTTTTCTTCATTTAATTTATTTTTAGGTTTGCGATGCTATATACCTGAAGTATAAGTGAAAATGATGTTGACAAAACATGTTTTACTAATCCTGAATCTGTTGTCCAATGCAAAAAAAAATTACAACATGTTTCAAAAAAAGTTTTGCACGATTTTTATGTTATGAAAGCATAAGGTACCCGATGTTAAATTTCCTTAATTTTTACCATATTACTCCCTAAAAATAATTTTTTTTTTTTTAAATAAATAAATAAATAAATGAATACTTTAAATCTAAATGTTAAACATTTTATTGAATATATTACTTGACCCTTTTTTATTTCACCAATATTAAAACCAGAAAAATTATATATGATCCTTTTTTTTTATGATAAAATTAAATTTTTAATAAACGAAATATAAAGTAATATTGTTCTGGAACCAACGAATTGTTTAATTGACAAGAAGAAATGTTTGTTTTAATTTTAAATTAATTTGTTTTTCAATTAGGGTTATTTTATTAATGATTTTATGTAATTTTGCATATTTTTTTTCATATTCAATCCTATAATCCCTGCATTCAAAACTTTGACATTAAAAAAAAACATGATTGAAACCTGCTTAATTACAATGTAAAACCTCTTTTAGAAAATATTTTTGTTTCCGGAAAAAAATTTTTTTATTAAATAAGTAGTTAAACAAAATATGTATGTATACATAATACATATGTAATTTTCCAATAAAATAAATTTTCTCACTTGAAATGTATCGCATGACTGAAAAATGTTAAATCAAATAATCATAAGTTTTCTTATAGCATTAAGAAAAATTAAAATCTGGAACAAATAAAATTATTTTTTATTTTAGTTTTTTTTATTTTTGTTATTTGTTCGTAATAAAATATGAACTAAAATTAAAGCAAAAACCATAAGAAATATATATAAATAAAAAAAAACATCATTTTTTATCTAAATTGCTAAATTTTGAAAAATTGACAATAATGTGCGAAGATTTACGTAATGATTTCGAAGGAAAAACAAACGAAAGATGTATTATGCATAAATCATCCATTAAAAAAGTTGTGAAAAAAAATTAAAAAAAAAAAAACTCTATGTTAAAATAGATAAACTGTCCTATTTTTATAATAAGCAAAAAAAAAATATATATGAAATTAATCTATATTTATATAATTTTTTTTTTTGTTAAAACTAGAATATTGTTAGTAAAATAATGATAGTTTTATAATGAGCGTGATTACATTTTCGAATTTATCATTTCATATCAAAGTGCCAGTGACATAAACTTAAATAAATAGTTTTCAATTTTCAAATTAAAATATGTACTTTTTCCGGTTTTTTAAAATGTCTAGTCTAGTTCTAGATTTATTTACTTCGTCTGCACATTGATTATTAAAATATATTTAAATTTTATATAAACTAAATGAATGAGAATCGCTTATATATATATCATAAAAGATATACAAATGATGAACAAAGATTTTTATTCATTCAGCAATCAATTAATTTCTATATCAATTATTTCCAATATATACATTAAAATCCAATTAATATTATATTGTTAGTGTCAAATTTTATTTTTTCTTTTATAAATTTTCTCTCAAACTATTTTTTTTATTCTTGAACCCATAAAGAAACGAAACCAAGGTTTGTGAACACTTGCTAGATAGTTTTCAATATTTTCTGACGCATTATCAATAAATTTTGCTTCAATATATTTACCCAGCAATATAATATATAGGGTGTTGAAAAGGAATTCTAATTTTTATAGAAATTTTAATTTATATATAAATTTTTTTTTATTTTCTTAGTTTTATTTTTCCAATATCGAACATTCAACCATAAAATCTCTTTGCAAAAAATTAGCCTCAGAAATATTGATAAATGAGTTTTAAATTACATAAATTAATAACCATGAAATGTTACTGAATATTTTTCAATGAGAAAATTTTGCATTGAAAATTTATGTGAATATATAATACACGGTATATAGTACAATATAGAAAAATAAGATTTATATTTTGTTTTGGCGTTTTTTGCTTTTTACAACAAGAACGGTTTGTTTTCGTTTTTTTTTTTTCTTTTCTTCTTTTACTATATAACATACTATACTCGTATAAATATAATATTATATTAATATTGATTCAGAATTATTTTATAATGTTTTCTTGTAACAATGTTAATGATATTAAATTTCAAAATGTATCATTAAGCAATAAAAATAACATTATCCTTTTGATAATTCATTAGGTAGGGCCTGAAAAACAAATGATATTTGCTTATAAATGTTGATTTAATGTTTTTTCTTTATATATAACTTATATATGTATGAAATGAACATGAATGAATAATTTCAAATGAAATGAAAAATGAAAGGAATCCTAAATCGAAAGTATTTAAATAATTTATGTGCTATTTATGTTTTATGCATTATATCAAATTGTTAAAAAAAAAACCCATCAATTTTTAAAAAAGAAAAAACACATTCATCTAAACAGAACATTTATGTTAGCATTTATCTGTAGTGTAACGAAGTGCCCAGCACAGTTGGTCATTAAACTCATTAATTAGAAAATATTATTAGTAAAAAATGTAAATTGAAGTTTGAAATCTACAGTTTAGTTTTAAAAAACAACACAAACACTTAATTCAAGTTGACAAATTGAAAAATTGACACAAATTCAAGTCCGAAAAGGGAATCGAATCCACGACCGAACACGCGGTAGGATAACGGCAATACCACTACACCATAACAGCCGTATTTTTAGCCGTATTTTAGTATTTTATAATTGTTAAAAAAAATTAAATTATGATTATAAGAATGTTTAGAAATATTTATCTTTCAAGTAACAATGTTATCAGTTATATACACCCAGAGTAACAAACACCAAGAGTAAATTCACTGTAATATTTTGTTATAAATGTATACAAAGAGCATTAAACATAAGAAATTGAATTAAAATAAAACTAATAAAAATTTAAAGAATAAAAATAGCTTAATAATTGTTAGTACCTCCATATGTAAATATTTGAAGTATTTTTTTTAAAGTATTTTGTGAAAAAGTTTACTAATGTTTTCAGTATTATCATGTGGTATATAAATCTTATTAAAAATATAAAGGAAATCATAGAAAAATTTGTTATTTTAATTACCCTTGACAGAATCGTATAAAAATTATTTAAAGATTTTTTTTTTTAAATAAAACTTCTACAACCGCAAATAAAATCAAAACTCATTATCTTTAATTACATCACTGACACGCGAGGATATTTTATGTTTTCTTTGCGAAAAAAAAAAAAATACTAAAAAAATTCGCCGGAAAGAAAGTATAAAAATTCGGGTATATTCCTTAATAATAATAACCTTATAGAACTTTTTTTATGGCTAATAACTTCGCTACACTTCAGGTTAGCAACCATGAATTTCTTGGTTTGAAAGTAGGTTGGCGAATGGGGTGACACACTTATAAAAGATGGTTTGGTTTGAAATTTAAAAAAAAAATCTTTGTAAAATTAAAAAAAAAGTCTTTGTAAAATAAAATTTTATTTTTTCGTAATTTAAAAAAAAAAAATGAATTTTTTTAATTTAAAGAAAAAATGGAAAATAAAAATAATATTAAATTTTTTTTTAAAAATATTTTAATTTATTTTCTTTTTTGACAACCTACAATTTATTATTATTTTTTTTATATCGAAGCATTTTAAAGTATAATTTTTTCTGTAAATTTTCTGCAAATTGACAGGTTATACCTTTTTTTTTTTGAAATGCAATAAAACTATGTAGTAAAATTTCTAGGTTTGTGTCGAACCGACTTTCAAACCATGAAAAAAAAAAAAAAAATTTTATATGGCAAACCAAGTACCAAACACAGAACGAACCTATTTTTTTCTGCAAAACACGGAATTCTGTGTTTGTAACCTGAAGTGTAGCGAAGTTATAATATTAAATAATTTTAAGGTTATTTTGAAAAAAAATTTTTTTTGTATAAAAAGAAAAACCCAGAAACAAATTATCCCAATGTCAGTTAACATAATTTTATTCTACATTATTTATATTCATTTTATTTCCCATATCTGTTTTATATTCCAATTTCAATATTTTTTATTCACTGGAAAAATTCGTTAAAACTTATTAAAGGGTTACTCTTTATGTATACGGTCATGTGAGACGTTGCTTTATTTTATATATTTTATTGCTTAAGAGAAACAAAATTTATTGAAAACTTTTAAATAATTTAATTAAGGTTAGTACTAATTTGCTTGAAAAATAAAATATAAAATGTATATTCCTTCAAAATTGGATAGAGTTAATATAATTACGAAAAAGGAGGTCTGTTAAAAGATTCTATCATTTCTAAATTCAACGGAAAAACAAAAAATACTACAAAAATCGAGTTGAAGCTGTATATATATACATAATAATCATAATTTCTTATAATTCCAATATTATTAACTTCAAAAATATTCTAATTCTTTTAACTATATAGAGGTAATTTTTGTTCTCAAATTTAATGTACAAAAAAAATCGGTGTATTAATAAATCAAGATAGCCCAAATGAGAATTTATGGGTATTTATATTTAGTATATCATAAATTATGTATTTTATCACGGCATAACAAAGATATATAATATCATACAACTTTAAAAAAAAGTTGTCATATTTTCTTTAAAAATTATCCTAGGTTAAATTTCATCATTTTTGTAAGTCACCAAAATATTTTTTATAGCGCGAGCAAGAAACCTAATATCAGACCTTATTGTGTTATCAAAAAATGAATTTACATAAAATAAAAAAAAGAAAAAAAAAACATTTTTTTTAATAAATAGAAATTGGAAACTTTTACGAAATTTTTGTTCACATAAAAAAATTAAAAGCTTTTATAATAAAATTACAAAACTTTAATTGATTTTATTTTTTATATCCATTAGGTCAGTCCCACAAAGATTATGTATGTAATTAATAAAGATTCTAAATGACATTTATGGATCTCTTTAATTTAAAATATATAAAGTAATCAAATAAGCATGAATTTGTACAACTTCCTTTCCAAGGGACAAGCTCAAAAAACTGAATTTTTTTTTTTTTTAATTTGATTAAATAATTTTGTGTTTAAATAAGTTGAAATAATTATTGATTAATTTAAATATTAAACAATTTAACAACCTTTGTAAGAATCCGTGTAATAATCGCTCCAAGGATATCGCTCTAAGATAATTGGTAAAAATCTAGAACAATATCTAATAATCACTAATGAAGTACATACAGAACTGCAATCGACATCTAATTATATGTCAATTTTAATGAAAACCTTTTTTCAGGTCCCAATTCAAATCCTTAAACACAACGCTTTCTAAGTATTTTTCATCGAAATCCATCAAATTATTTGAATTATTTGAATATAAAATAAAAATTTTTAAAGAAAATCATTTGAATCCATAGTCAGTTGGAACTCGAAATAGTAGAATCTCCTTAAATATTTGGATAGCACAATCGAGTAGTTTAATAGCCAGCAATTTCTAGAAGGGTTTCTTTTAATTATGATGGAATACGGATTAGAAATCATCAGAAGCAAATATTTAATAAAAATTAGTTTTAATCTTTAATTCTTAAATACAAAAAAATAATTTCTTTTCTAACTTTGTGCTTTTAACTTAGCTACGAATGGAACATCTCGAATATTTTTTCAAATGTATTAAAAATATTTTAAACTCAACCCTCAATTTATCTCACATTGAAAACAAAAAAAAAAAACTTGGGTCAAGTTAAATAAATTAAATCTGTAGACTTTGGTTAAGAAAAAAAATAAAAATAATTTAACCGCAGTATAAATTTTTATTCAATATTATGTTACCAATTTTTCCTTTTTTTTTTTTTTATAGTCGAACATTTTTCTTTTTTGTCTTTAGAATCCAACTGGAAAAATAAAAATATTTTCAAGAGGTTGTGAAGATAAGCCACAACATGTGAGTATAAAAATGTTTAATAGATTAATAAAAAAATATTATTTTAAGAAGTTGTAAAAAAAAAAGTACTAAGATATATATTATTCAAAGAGTGAGTGTAGTGAAAATGATAACAAAATTTTTTTTTTAATGTGTAATGAAAAATTAATTTCTGTTAAAAAACATACTCTATGGAAAATTCTAACCAAAAGAAAATTATTTTAAATTTGCTTCAGAGGCACGTTGTTACTAAGTATAAAAATATTATGACTAATAATATAAAAAATATTATTTATGCATAAATACTTTTTATTAATTCTCGTAAACTTAAATACATAATTTTTATTTATGTATAAAGTTCAGATATAATATAGACAAATAAAACAGCAAAAATCTTTTGATTTCATTTATAATGGAGGTTTAAATAAAAAACTTGAAGTTCTTAACGATATTTGCCACTAGTTAAAATTCAAACATACAATTTATTCGTAATTTTAACAACGAAAACATAAGGTACAAAGTCTGACATTAAGTAGTCTACAAACAAAATTGAATAATTTAAAGTTTACTTAACTTCGTTTGTATTTTTTGTATATGAAACATTATTTTTGTATGACAATTGAATTTTAATTCCGATACCAATACAATTCCTAGAATCTAGCATTATATTTTTTAGGTCTGATAATGTTTTATGAAAAAATAAAGAATTTTCTTATTGTTTAAAATCAAAATCTGTTGACATAACCTTCAACGTGAAAGAAAAACAAACAAATGGAAATCAATGTGAATGGAATTAAAAGTGTAGGTACCTTTAAATTTCTTAATTAATGGGACGAATATTAATTTGTTCACTTAATTCAATTTAAAATTTATAAATTTTTTTTTTCTTGTTAAATATTTTATAAGAACCGAAATTTTTGTTATTCTTCTTTAAAAGGCAATTAAGAAAACTTTTAATTTTCATTTAAATTAATTACCGATGATATTTTTTTTCTATTCATAATAAATTTTGTTATTTTTTTTCTATGTTATTGAAGATTCAACGTTTCAACAATTTTTACTGTAATGAATGTTCATCGAATTTATTTAATGATGGTGATGGGAAAAGTAAAGATCAAATTCATTATCTTGGTGCATGGGAAAATGTATAATTGTGCCTGGAATAAATGGAAGTAATAATAATTTTCTATCATCACCAATAACAATTCTGTTAATTGGATGAAATTTAATTAGATTAAGCATATAATTTAATAATTTATAAAATAATGTACCATAATTTCAATAGATAATGTGACTTGTAATGAACTTAAATATAGTTACATATATATATAATTATATATATTTTTAATAAATGAAATGAAAAAGTAGTTGAGTTTGACAATACTATTGCTTTACTCTTCAGTGTTTAATTCAGGAATAATAATTGCTTACTAAAATGAATGCTATACTTCGCCCAAGCAATATATTTTTTCTACAAAAAACGGAAATAGAAATGTCAATGTAAATTATAGCATGATAGTGTATTCTGTATATTTGCATAATTTGCAATTTGTCTTTTATGTACAACATATCTGTACATTGAAGCATAAAATTTATTTAAACATTTTTATAAAGGTAAATGTATTTAAAATGCGCAATCACACCTTTATTTGTATACATTATGTAAATGCAATAATGTAAATTCTTGTACATACTTACTCAAATTCATATCTGTTTAACTTAACTTAACATAACATAAGAATAAATACAAAAAAAAATATACATGACTTCTATGACTTCAAGGAAACTTTCGTGATTGCTTACCAATTACCAGTCCCTTCTTCTTTTTGTTAGAACATATTCTCCATTGAAAAGCGATTAGAATTTTATAAATTCTTCAAGTTGAATAAAATAAGTAACTGCGTTCCATATACTTAAAAATTTCTTTACCCAGTAATTTTTGTTTCTAAAATTTTGAACAATAAAAGTTTTTAAATTTTTACTATAAAATTGTTTAATTCGTAACGAATTTTAAATTAAAATGGTATAGTTATTTCTAGTTAAGAAAAAAATAATTAACAGATGTTCTTAATTTCTAGAAAATTGAATTGTTTGATCGACTTTGCCCTTACTTTATTAAAATCATAAAAGTTTGCTAAAATCGTAATATATTAAGAATTAAAAGATTAGTGTAAAATATATTTTAATGTGCATGTCGTCGGTAAGTTGTATTTACATTCGCAAATTTAGCTCGGTAAATGGTCCATTACATGCATCAATACACATGCAATTATAGGGAAATGTAAATTGTATTTACATTTCCCTGTGATGTAAATTGTATTTACATTGCTCTATATTGTATTTACATTCTTCATTTTGAACTGCGTAATACTATAAACAAAAATAATATCTCTCACACTCACAATATTTCCCTTTTTTCCTTTTATCTCTAAAAGAAAGAGAAATTAAAGGATAATTAGCGTGGAAAATTTCCCTTTTCTTCTTTTATCTCTAAAAGAAAGAGAAATTAAAGTATAATTAACGTGGAAAATTTCCTTTTTTTTCTTTTATCTTTATTTTATTTTATAAATTATCTCTATATTCTCTCTTTGCAACTCCCTCTCACATGCACATTAAAGCAGTATACAATACATGTTAATCAAATTTGTTATACAGCTCGTTGTGTATACACACAAACACATAGACACTCGTCAATATTATATCACTCGACCTTCGGTCTCGTGATATAAATATGACTCGTGTCTATGTGTTTGTGCGTATACACAACTCGCAATTAATAACAAATTTTCATAACATGTATTGTAATCTACTATTAATTAAATTTTTCAATAAACTTTTTTTTTTAATAAAAATTAATGCGAAAAAATTAAACACCACATAAAAACATTGACGCTATTATTGTATTAGCATTAAGTAATACAGTCCACCTCAAAAACAATTTCCATATTAGTGTAACAATATCTATTGGTTTTAAAAACAAATTTCTTAAAAAAAAAAAAAAATTCGATAATAATATAAAATGGAAAACTTTTCAAACTTGTGTTATAGATAATTAAAATTCTTTTAACACAATTCTGTATGTCTCGTAATATTAGATCTAAACGCTTTGTAAGTTTTAAATATATGCAACTAGGAAAAATGTGTAACTGGGACAACAAACTATTTTACTCAATAGCTTCGACAGACTTCAGGTTAGGATACCAACCAACCATGAGTCTCATGATTTCGCAAAAAACAAATTGGTTCGTTCTGTGTTTTATACTTGATTTGCCATATCATTTTTTATGGTTTTTTATTGCAATGAAAAAAGTCCATTTTTAGAAAATTTGAAAAATAAAAATTTTACTTTTTAAAGTTTTAAAGTGCTTCAGTAAAAAAATAAAAATAAAAATAAATTGTCGGTGTCAAAAAGTAAATACAATGAGCAATTCAAAATATTTTTAGAACGAAAAATTTTCTGAACAAACTGTTTGCTTTTTAAACCACAAACCGAACCATATTTTATAAGTGTGTCAGTCTATTCGTCAACCTATTTTGCAACCATGAAATAACCTGAAGTCTACCAAAGCTTAATGCAGGAAACTAACTTTTCAGTTCAAATGAGAAATACCTTTTATTATTGAAACGCAGATAAGAATTTAAGAACGTTGAAAATGTATAAACGTACAACTTTGAATATGCGGAATATTTTAGATTTTCATGCATAATAAACAACAAGATGCTTGATGTAATTACATCAGATAAAAGGTAAAAAATATTTAATAAAAAAATAAATACGAAACAATGAATGAATATGATATAAAAGACATATTTTATTATAACATTTTTATGGTTTGAATGATTATGACAACAAGCAATGTACTTTTTTTTATATAACAAAAAAGCAAACAAGAAGATAATTTATTTAGCATTTTTTCACTCATAATAATAATAACAATAAAATGTATATGTATAATTAATAGTGTATAATATAATATAAAAGGTGCACAAATAAAACACGCAGCAAATGAAAAAAAAAAAGGATTTAACTAACAGAAAACACATTAGTCAGCGACAATCATATAATATTCACGTATATTATATATAATACATGTATTATATAAGTAATAGTATTGATAAAATAATTAACTGTTATCGTAGTCTATTTACCTAAGATATTATATAGTTTTCTAAGCTTTTCAATATTTTTGTAATATTCTTCAAATAGTTATAACAAGCAAAAATAAAAGTAAATTTTCCAAAAAAATTCAATTTTGTAATATAAACTTAGCTTTTTTCATGACAAATAATTATATGCACTTCAATACTTATGATATTGAATCTTTTTTTCTTCATTTATATTTTAGAGATTTTTGCCTACAGTTACTGAATCTGAATATTTACTCAAATAGCATGAGTAAGGTTATACAATATAAGGCATTTTAACCAAAACTGAAATTAAAAAAATTATTTGAAAACAAACAAACGATACATAAGAACAAGTTGGTTTTAGGATAGAAAGATAAAGTAACAAAACGTTTGTAAAACGTCTATGAAAACTGTAGTTTGAATTTTTATAGTATTAAAATTGTATACAAGTGCAGAATATAAGTTAATTCAAAGTTCGAACTATTATTTACTTACAATGGTAGCGATGCAATTTTGTTATTATATTATTTTTATACAGTTTTTATTAATTTCCAGAAGTATATTTGGTAAATTAAAAGCAAGGATATCTAAAAACATAAATAGATATCAAACCATAATAACTAAAAAAAAATTTCTTCTTATTATTATCGAGGAATTAAATACTTGAAATATACTTTGTATACACATAAGTAACAAAACTTAATGCCTCAAATGTTCTGTGATTTTTAAAAATATGGGTAAGGATCTGTAACAAACAAATGCTAGAAAAGCTTTAAGTGAAAATAATTGATTCTATTTAAGTTTTCATTTAAGATGAAGTTGGTTTTTTGAAAGCATTTTGCATTTTTTCTTATATCGTCAAATAAAATTGTTTTTACAAAATTTAAAAAAACTACAGTATGTTTTTGGGAAACCACAATGCAATTGTTTTTCTTTTACTCCGGAAGTTATTACTTAAAAATAAGAACGTAACGCACCACATGAATAACACAATAAAAAAAAATTAAAAGTACCTAATTCTAAAAAAGTTTCATTTTAACTTTTTTTTTTACTGTATATTTCTTTTATAATCCCCCAATAACATCCACTTATATCAATAATTAAGTACTTTTTCTTTCATTTTTCTCTATCCTTAAAGAATACGCAAAATTTTGTTTCAAAATTTATGAACAAAAAAAAAGAAAAAAGAAGAGTTTTCCTAATTAATAAATCTCGTTTGCAAAACACACGAATAAAATTAATAAGGAATTTCCTTTTTCAAAGTTTTAATTGTAATAATTTTACAATGATTAAGCATTTTATTGTTTATATATATATACTTTTTTTTTTGTATAGTTGTTTCTTTTTGATCCTTAATTTTGTAATCATAATCATTAATGAATATTAAAGAAATAATTTAACATCATCATTATATTTAAATTTTTTTTAATAATATTTATAAATCTTGTATATACATACTATTAAATTTTATTTTTTTGTATTCTTTGAAAAATTTTCACTTAATTATAATTTTCTGAAAAAGAAAATAAATAATGTGTATCAAATCAATATAATATAAAAACAATGTAATGAAAAAATTTTTTATTTTTATTTTCTGGAATTTTTGGAAAATTTGTAAATCGCGCGCAAATATCTAAAATTTATACTTATGTAAATTTGTAAGAAAAGAGTTCTTTAGGATTTTATTTTTTCCTTACACGATAAATAGTATTTCATATTAAATTCTCTTCAAGTGAAAAATGAATATAAAATTCAAGTGAAAAATAATATAGAAAATAAATTATTTCGATCAGCTTATAGTTCAGAAGAGGACTCTGTTGAGAATTTTGTTGATTGCGGATCAATCTAATAAATTATTCATAAGAGCTTAAATTGAATTATCAAATGCCAGTACAGTAACTTGATTTTTTAACTTATAATATTATACATATTTTACGAGTTTTTGTTTAACATAATTCTACTGAAAAATTATTAAAAATATAAACATTGGCAAAAATTTCAACTAAACACAGATCACAACAAAAAAAAACAAAAAAAACAGATATTATTAAGTTTTTTTGCATAAAATTTATAATAAACTTCAGATAATTAAGCGCCAAGATAACAAGACTTACTTTCTTTTTTTTTTTGCCAAACATTTAAAAAAATCTAGCATTTTCAACGGAAATACTATATAAAAAATTGAACAATTAATTGCTTAAACTGACAGAAACTGTCAAATAAAGAATTAACTAGATAATTTTTATGTTAAAAAATTTTTCAGAATACAATCAGGTTAATTTTAATTATTTAAAAGAAATTTTTGTGTTTCTGCGAAAATTTTAAATTCCTTGTAATTATTTATTCAATATAGTAATTTTTTTTTGTTTTTGTTGATAATTTTAACCCATTTATATCACTACTTGTTAATGTTGAGACATATCACAGATGAAATGAAAAAAACAAAAAATAAAAAATAAATTCTACATATGTTGAAAAAAAAAATTACAAATAATTTTTTCTCTGTTATAATAATTACAACCGAAAACGATTAATATTTACTTCAAAATTGTAAGAAAAATCAGCAGACTTTTATTTGATTTTTGACAGACAACCACATAATTAACATAAACAATTTACATATTAGGTATATAATATTTTATTAAATTAATCATTGTTTAAGCCTAGGTCACAAATTAAGTAAAAGCTACTAGTTGAAAAGGCTTCAAAAATAATACTAAATAAAAAACATCATATTTTATCTTATTAACAAAATTTTTCTTGTTAATTTGATAATAATATGGCAACCAGTTTTTCAAATTAATTTTGTATGCTTGATTACTATGGATCTAGTCACTATACAATAACATATAACATATAACTAAATAAATTAAAGCGTAGGTACAACTAATTTGCAAACATAAGTCTGAGTTATGCGCTGTCTTCGGATATTTTTTTATTTGGTTCTAATATTGGAATTACTTTTTTTTTAAATTAAATCGATTGAGTAAAAACATAAGAATGATTAAAGAAATAATACAGAACACCTTAATATTTTATTTTTAATACATCTATTTTAATCGTTGGAAAAATTGAAAGAAATATTGTCAATATAAAAATTTTCGATAATTAATTTTACTATTTTATTAGGAGTAGGTATCCGACCTATATATACTTTTACTTCAAAGAAATCAGTTCAGCATCAATTACAAGAACACTTATATTAAAAATTAAATAAAAATATGCTACATTAAAAAAATAATAAAGTTATACAATATTCAAAATAAAAATAAATAAATAATAAAAATAAGTATATAAATTATTATGAAAATAAGAAAATGTAAATATTTCTTTGGAAAATTGCCATTTTTCATTCAATCTTTGATGAGATAATAACAATTACGTTCGCGTGAACTGAACGATAAGAGCTCAATACATATTTATATATGTACAAATGTATTTTTTTTTTTTTTTTTCAAAATAATTTCACGTCAAAGTAATTAAAAATAATATTATTATCACTTAATGCCAATTCCTTGTATCAGACAAAGTTATATTTTATGTGTTTCAGACTGATTTCATTATTATTATCCTCCAGATTTTTGAAAAATTTGAAGAGACGTAGTAGGGTTGCATTAATAACATTTCTCATTTTATTATTTTGTTTCAAAATTCATGCTCTAAAATTTTTTTAAAGCTATTAAATAGAAAGAAAATGCAAGAACTTATGGAAATCCCACTAAGTAGCTGTAGACTTCGACTATATACACTTCATGTATTATATATAATTATAAACTTATATTATAAGAATGCGCTAAACAAAATATTCTTATTCTTATTTTCTTCGTGACTTCATTTTCGTTCCTTTTCTCCAAATTTTTTCTTTTTTGATTTGGATGGAAAACAAGATTTTTTGATTATTTTTTTGATTCTGATCAAGGATTTGAATTAAGCGAGCAACCTTCTAAATATTTAATGAATTTCCGTTGAAAATGAAAATATTCCATACAATAATAAACACAGTAAAATTCTGTTAGAATTGAAACAAAATTTCTAAACTTATTTCCACTTAATTAATACCATACTTATTTTATTATATATACCTAGTTATTTTTATTTTAATTATGTTATTTACAAACTTATTACTTTTTTATTTGGATATTCTGGATATTCTGAGTTATAATTTTCCGATTGATTTCTTTTTATTTAGTTAAGGTAAAAAATTTAATCTTAATAATAATAGTAATAAAAATTCGTAAAAATAAACTTCACAATAAGTCTTTCAGTTAAAATCATGTGTTATTGTAAGCTATTGAGGCTAGTCGCAAGAATTTTTAAAAAATTCAATTTGTTTTAAAATAGAATAAAGTTCCAGATTTAAATCTCTTTCTAATACTTGTTGATAAAAAAAAAATCTTAATTAGATTCACTATCTCTAAGTTGAAATCGAGAAACTACTGTTTAGTTTTGTAAACAAAATAAAAATAAATTTTTGTAAATAAAAATAAATTAATTAAGTGGTAGAAAAATATAATAATTTATTTATAGAATTTTATGTTTTGAATAAATTAAAACCGTGCAAGATTGCACGATACTTTCATTGAATAACAATATTATTAGAAAATAAAAAAAATTAAATAATTTTCCATTTACGTTTTGGTTAATTTTAATCTTTTTTTTTCCAGTTGATAAGGTTGAAAAAATATGGATAAGAACTTCATTGTTTTTCATTTTTTTATTAGAAGCTGCCAATAATGATAAGAGCAGAGATACTACAGCAAATATGAAGACTTGTTTTAACAGATCTGTGGTCTCTCATTTAGCCACGATTTTTTGACTATTTTTTATTTTCGATTTGGCTTTTTTTTAATTTATAATTCGCCAGCCTGAAAATTTAAAAATCACTATGAATTGGTTGTAATTTGAATATTGTACTGGTTAAAAACTAACTAACGCTTATGTTGAATTTTAAAAATGAAATTTTGTTTTACTTTAGAAGTCATTACTGCAATATATACCTGGATCAATCATCTAATTCTAATGGAAGAGTTCGATTCATTTAGTTTGGGTTAATAAATTTTTTAGTAGATATTAAATGCTACTGAAAACTTCCAAAAAAATCTATTGTTGACAAATGCCAAAATAATACATCTATAAATAACTGCGACAATGATTGTTCATTTTCTTCTATAAAATATTGAGCAATGATTATACTCAATTTGGAAAATTTCAATTTTATTTTTTATTAATTTTTAATAAGCTGGCTGCAATCTCAGCTCCACCATAAATATCACATAGAAAAAACAACTCACTATATCCTTGTTGAGTTCCAGCTTCAACATTAACTTAGTTAAGTTTAGCTAAGGAGAAAACAAATGAAGCATTTGCTATAATACTATTATTGAGCGAAATGGTTTTATAATAGGTATAATGAATTTGTATCATCATAATTAAGGAGACACACTGCAGCACATTCAATAATAATTTAAGTACGTGCTTTAGATCTAGTGCAAAATAAATATGATCCTAATCGTGTATCGCATTCGAAAGTAGGTACCCATATTAAAAAAAGAAAAAAAAGAAAATTTTTTAAAAATCTGAGTTCAAGTCCAATTTCAAAAATTAAAAGACAATATTTAAAGAAAAATAAATAATAAAATTTTTAGTTTCCAAAACTTGAATGATGAAAGAAGGCACCAATTTTTAAATGTTTACTTTATTGCCGAGCAAAAATCAAAAAATCAATATTTGTTCTAGATTTTCTATTTAAAATTTATAAATAAGTAATTTTTTTTTTTTTTAATTTTAAATTGAATAATTTCATTGTCCATTTTCCTAAAAACTAATTATTAATAGCCACACTTTTACTAAAAAGATGGGCTAGCAAACCACAATAAATTTTACTATTTTTTGTTTACAATTTTTATTGATTTAAGATAGGAGGCAGTAAAAAAAAATTAATTGTTAGCGAAAATAAACGGAAAATAATAATTCTAATTTGTATATTCATAAAATTTAAAATTTACCGAAAGTTCGTCTTTAAAGTAATTGGTTAAAAATGTTCAATACAGGATTGGTTATTTTGCATTGAATTCGATCTATTTTTACACCTTTATTATTTGTTATTAGGTTATTACATATTATTCATTAATGAATTAAGTATATTATAGGTTTATTTAACACTGTATTCTCTTAAAAACTATTTTTAATAAAGTTTAACGTGGTGATATGAATATTTTTATGAAAATAATTTTCATCTTTTCTAAACATCAAATCTATAAAAAAAAAAACAATATTTAGCAAAAACAAACTTTCTTAAATAGAAAATTAGGTTATTCATTTAGCGGAGAAGTGACATATCTCAATACAATATAAACCCACGAGTAATATTTATAAAATTTATTATAAATTTGACATATGTGATTATTTATTGAAAATTTTGTAATATTATCTATAGAAAAAAAATAAGTCAAGTTAATTGTGTCAAAACTTCATCAACAACACAAACGCCCTACTTAATTTCTTAATAAAGATGTAAAAATAGATAATTTCGTTATTGATTTTACATGTTAGAAAAAAAAGCTTAAACCATCATGTAAATGTGCAGAATAGAATAAAAATTTTTTCTTCTTAGAGAAAATAAAACAAATATTATTTTTAAATATTTTTTTCTATTATATTTTAATGCTATTTTTAAAACATAATATTTATTTTAAAATGCAAAATTTAAATGTAAAAATTTTAACAAAAAATTACATTTAAATATGTTATGTGTTCGGAAAAAAAAATTGCGAAAAATGCTACAAGTATTGTAAATTCTCTAGAGTGGACTGTTATTATTAGCAATTGTTAAATTATTAAATATTTACATTAAAAAGGAAAACGCGAACATTTTTTAAATTTAAAACAAAATTACTTATATATATAATCATCATCACATGAAAAAACAATATCTGATTACATAATCATTCGAGCCTATGAATTTTTCATAACGATAATGTAATCTGGTATCATCAATTTCAATTTTATTGCATTTAATAAATGCATAATGTATTAAAATAAAGTATAAAATTAGAATTTATGTACAATGTGTATATAATCAATAATTGAAGTGATGTGTGATATCTGAAAGTTATACGTGCCTAGATAAGTTATTCAATATTATTATCGTCTGTGTATTAATCATTAATGTATATATGTATCTATTCATGAAAAATACAGAACATTAAATAAAGTATAGAGCTTTCAATATTTGGATCTAAAATATTTCCGGAATATTATTTTATTTTTTCTAATATCGCTCTCTGTTCATGTACTAACTATCTTCGAAATTCGCTTTCAGCCCCTCAGTCGAATCCTTAGTCATAATCAGGGTTATACTTTTTTTTATGTTTCTTCAATTCAAATCAACTCATTTACCAATTTTCAATTCAATTCATTTGTAGCCCCAATCTTTTTTCGATATTCATCTTGAGAGCGGTTTGGCTGAAAGCTCGAAATCGCCAACATAGTCTAATAATTATAATCGCCGATTTATACACAGTTAGGAAATGTTTCATTTCACAGGCTATTTTTGGCGGTTAAAAACCAAAGACCTTCTGGTAGAATTGCCTCGCCTTTGAGCTATATGTTACTGTTATTCAATACACAGTATGTTACATTATTATATTGTCTCTATCCCGAAAATTTATATCGTACTAATTATAAGAAAATTTATACATAATTTTTAATGACTGATTTGATAACTTATAATTTACAAAGAAATATATTTTTAATTTAAAGAAATATATCAAATTTAATTTTATCTAATAAATAAAAATGAAAATTCTCTGTTTCTCTGTCCTCAATCACGCCTAAACCGCTGGACCGATTTGGCTGAAATTTAAGTATCATTGGGGCCCGAGATGGTTATAGGGTACTAGAAATTTTGATCCGAGGCCCCGGCGGGGGGGATACCTTAGAAGCCGGTTTTGAAATTTAGGTATATTCCGATAAAATATTATAGCGTTGGACCCGAATCGACTATTTAGAAGACTGGAAAAGTTAAGGTACAGGGGAAGTGGCTATTCAACAAATTTTGAAATTCTGTTTTTGTAGTGCACAAAATGCAATTTAGGTATGTTCCGATAAAATATTATAGCGTTGGACCCGAATCGACTATTTAGAAGACTGCATGTGTTAAGGCACCGGGGAAGTGGCTATTTAACAAATTTTGAAATTCTGTTTTTTTTTTAGTGCACGAAATCTGGATTAACGCGTTTTGATATTAATATAAGTTCGGGACTACCGTGCGAAGCCGGGTATTTCGTCTAGTTTCAAATAAAACTTAATTCCACAGACCATCAAATAAAGAAAACTTAATATAATTTTGTAGAGCTGCTGTGTATTGAAATTCACGTGAAATTCATCAGAAATTTATATTTTTCTATTCTTAATAATATTTTATGTACTATTAGTATAAATAAACTTTTAGGAAAAAGTATTTATTTATAGAAAATTAAAGCAAAATATTATATTAACATTATTCTAATTTTGAATTTTTTTTTACCAATTTTTTTTTTTTTAATGTTTCTAATAAAAATTACATAAAAGAATTTTACACCTAATTAATTTAATCCAATTTTAAATAAATATGTGAAGTGTAAAAAATTTTATATAAAAGTATACTACGGTCACTAAACAAAGAAATTCAACCCAATAATATTTAGATTATTTTTTGCTTAGAAAAAAGTATTTTATTTTAAATATGTACATATAAAAAGAAATTCTTAAAAAACAAAACATATGGAAATATGTACATTATGCATATCTATATACATTTATTTTTATTCTTTATTTGGTATATTTAAAATATTCAATCAATATTAATTTTTACAGAAAAAGATACCTACATATTAAAAACAAAATAAAAATATTTAACAAACAAAAAACTTCAGCACAATCTTCCCGTTTAAACTTTATCAATACCTTTCATTTGAGTCCTTTAAGAGAAACGACCTCTTTTCAATTGAAATTTCTATCAAATGTTTTCGTTTTCAACAAAAAAAAATTTGGCATTATTCTAAACTTCCATTCTAATTAATTTTCATATAATATCATAGAGAGTTCGACAATTTAAACTTACTTAAGTAAATATGTACGAACATTAAATATTGTTAAAATTTATGGTTTTCCTTGATGTTGGGTTTTTTTTTTTAAATAAAGAAGAAACTTTTAGTCTTTCATGTGTTATGACATCAATTTATGTAAATGAAATTATTGTTATTATTTTTGTTGCCCTCTACTTTTAGTTGGCAAATACAGTAGTCATCACACATATAGTATATAAATATTTGATGTAGATTTTAATAACGGATCAATAGATTCCATAGATAACTCTTGGTAGAATTTCTTCATTTTAAAAAACAAAGCCTACTAGTTTTCTGTTACAAGCTCATCCACAGGGATATTAGCTGAAAACTGGAAACAAGTTGGATTTTTAAAATAAAAATATTAATAAAAGTAGAATAATTTTAATAAGTTTGTTTTTTAATTAATAGGTATTTAATAGATAACAAAATGTATATTTCAAATGCTTAGTTCCATAAGTATGTTCACTTGTTCTATGGTGTTTTAACTATTAGCGCAGTTTATAAATTTCGTAGTTTTAAAATATGCTTACTTGATTCCAATAGTATATTATTACATTATATTCATGATTTCGTTGTTATTAATAAAATTTCCAAATTTTATAAAAATATCAAAAAAATTATACAAATATAATAAAAGAAAGACATTTTATTTTTTTGGTAAATATAGAATTTGGCCCCAGGCATTCAGTGTTAGTTAATTTATGAACGTAATTATCGATTACAACTTAAAGAACAATAAAAAAATTCTTGATTCTCATTTACTCCATAAATGGCAGTTATATGGAAAAATTTTTATTAATTAGTAATTATACATGTAGTACAATATTCTAATTGAAGTGCAATGAACTTATTACACATTATAGATATTAATTATTTTAATAAATAATTTCAAATTAGATAAATTTAATATTCAGTAATAAGCTTCATACCTTCTTTGCTTAATTACTGAATGATTTATAATAAAAAGGCATTAATTTAAGCAAACGCGATTTTGTTCGGTTCGGTTCTTTGTCTTTTAATATAATTAATTTTGTTTTTGAAACATGATATTTTAAAAACTATAAATTTCTTGGGAAAAAGTTTCATTTTATTATTTCTCAAAAAATTTATTTTAATAACATCTGGCATAGGCATTAACTTTTGCTTTAAAAAAAAAAACATTAAAAAAATATGAAAAGGACTTAATAAATTTTTTTTAGTGTTTATTAAAGAATGAAATTAAATGAAAAATTGGATTATTATTTTTCTTTGAAAAAAAAAAAATTGATTTTATTAAAACCTACCCGAAATTTTTATTTTGTACTCAACTCATACCATATTTAAAAAGCAAAAGAAAGCGAAAATGTATTTTGATTTTTCTTTCATAATATTTTAAAATGATTCATTATTAATGAATAAATAATATATATATAATATTTTTTCGCAACTAAAATAATGATGAAAAAAGCAGACGACAACAACGGGTCGATAGAATTGTCACACTTATTTTCATTTTTGATCAAAGACCCCAAAATGTATTAATTGTTTTGCATATTTATTTAAAAAAAATTAAAATTTACTGATTTTTTGGCGCGTAAAACTATAGGAAGGAATAATAATTTTCTTTTTAATAGAAATTCGTTATAAATACCCGAAAAGAAAATTCTTCAATATATAGTGTTATTTTATAATGAATGACTTGTACTGTACATATTTTATTTTTTTAGTATTACTTCTAAGTTTTTGGTTTTTTTTCTCGGTCATATACGTATTTATGTATATCAAAGTTCTTCTTTGCAATTTTGTGTGATACAAGTTAAATTGGAGATACAAATATTTTTCGAACTGTTTGAACTTTTTGAACCGCTACCGCGTCGCAGAAGTTTATCGTTCTACCATAGATTTGTAAAGCTATTGAAAGTATAGATTAGTTTTAGCCCTTTAAAGTTTGCCACTACGAAGAAGAAAAATGTGAAAATCATCTTCTTTCAAACTTTATTATTTTGCTGTAACACTAAATATATAAAAAAACACACAAACAACACTTTATTTACTTATTTAATTCATACAAATGCTTTAGTTATATAGAAGTTCAAATTAAGCTAATAAAACGACTAAACGTTCAAACACCAACGTCTCGAAACAGTTGCAAATATATTTCATTGATTAAATAGAGTCTACAAAAAGCCAATAAATACGTTTATAATATTTTTAAACTAGAAAGATCAATGAAAATAGAAAATTGTCAAAAATTACGTGTTTTTTTTTTTTTCTTTTTTGAATATAGTATATGGACTAGGCTACCTATATTTATGTTGTTGAATGGCTGAACGTAAATAATATTTTTCTCGCAATTAATTGTAAATTGAAGCTTTATTTTCTTTATACATTATATTATGAAAATATGGTGAAAATATATGTAGATAAGTAATTTTTTTTTTAATTTATTATTTTAAATTAAAAATAATTTAATTTTCCAAATAAATTCAAAAAAAACAAAAAAAAACAAAAATTTTAAAAAAGAAATTCGTTTTTAATTGCTGTTTGACCTATAAAACTACATAATTATTTTTTTTATTATTTAAAAGTAAAAAGTAATTAATTAAAAACTTAAAAATAAAAAGAATCTGGAAAATTTCTTTATAATAAGAAAAAAAAATTGTTTTTTTTGAGAAAAATTAACAAAATTTATTAATTGTTTTCAAAGAAAATAGAGGCAGATTTTTATTTACGATATGAACTAAATAATTTTTTTTTTTTGCATTAATGCATTATGTTAACAATTTCAATTACTCAAAAGCCTCCTGTAAACGAAAAGCCGAACTAAAAAATATTAAAATTATGTAGCAAATTATATGTACAATGTTAAAATAGGTAATTTTTCACCTATCAATTACTATTGAATAATGCCTTGTTTATAGCTACCACAGTAAAGTAATTTTTGGAGGAATGTTCCGGAAACCTATTCACAGCAAATTTTATCTGAAAGTAAAAAATCAACTGCAAAAAATATAAAACTTAATCATCTGAACACTTTGACAGGAAAAGGTATCTGAAAAAAAAAATTCAGATAGGAAGGAAACGTAATGAAAAAGAAACAAAAAAATAATTTTGTGAAGTAATAAAATTTCTCAAATAGCAAAAAAAATTAATTCAATTTTCTTAATTATTTGAAAATATTTTTAAAAAATCTTTTTACGAAAAATAGATATTAATCTTGATTTTCAGTAAATTTTCTTAAATATAAATAGAATAATAACATAGAAAACCGGTTTTTACGGTATCATTTTTTCAGATAGGTAATTAAATTAGCTATAAACAACGAAAAATTGATAGTGATATTATCTGCTGTAACGAAGTGTTATATCGTTGGGAACAAAATTAGAAAAATCTGATGGCCTGCAAAAAAAAAGGGTTTGTAAATTAATACATATCATAAAAGTTTAATTTCACTCAAAGTCTCATTCAAAATCGTAAAGCATTGTACAGACTGTACAGACTGTACAGACAAAGAGGAATGTTCATTCCACTCGTCTGCTGTATTGTTCACAACTTCACAGTGTTTGTTTTTTCAACAAGTCTTTCATATTTAATTATTTATGCAGTTTTAAAAATATCAAATCATTTTCAAATTTTATTTTGTGAGAATGAATAACTGCTAGTTATCGATAAGTTGACTATGCAGGGTGACCAACATATCTCTTTTTTAGAGAACATGTTCTCTTTTTCAAAGCAGATCTTTTGTTCACTTCACTTTTTTGATAAATGTTCACTTTTTTAGAGATATCTCTTTTTTAGTCACTTTTTTAATGCTTTTTGTCTCTTTTTGTCCTCTTTTTATGTTCTTTCCAAAAAAAATGTAATAAATCAATTATAGGTATAATGGTCAAAAAGGTTTTGTCTAATGTCAGGCTTTATTTTCAAGGCGTTTAACCGTCCACAAAAAGCGTTATTATCTTGTCAGAAATGGGCTAAATATTTTCGAGAAATAGAAGAAGTCTCCTATTATTCAGAATTTTTAAAAATTTGTCAATTTTTTTATTCCATTTCTGAGCAAAATGCTAATATAGAAAGAGTTTTTTCATTGATCAATGCTCAGTGGTCTAAAGAAAGAAACAAGTTGAATATTAAAACTGTCCGAGGTATTTTGCAAGTGGTCTATAATTTTAACGATGTGTCATGTACAGATTTTTTTCGAAATATAAAGGAAAATACAGAGCTTCTCAGCCGGGTGCGAAAAGTTGAGAAATATGATGATGATACATCCGAATCCGATGTGATATATATATATATATATATGTATTGTATATATATGTATTATGAAATAATAATTAATAAAAAACTTGTACATCTTATAAAAAGGGCCGTTGCAAATAAATAATTTTGTTATAAAAATGTTTTTTTCTCGATTTTCAGATTAACTATACCTTTTCCAGATAAAGTTTAGGTTTGTTCTCTTATGTTCTCTTTTTTGATGTCGAAATGTTCTATATTTTTTTAGGTCAGACTTGGTCACCCTGAGTATAGTAAATAATCTAGTAGAAAATTTTAGGAATCAAGACAGGGTTATTTTACATTTTCCTTATTTTTATTTAATTTAAAAAATCTCAATGTAGGTACCTACAGCCTACACCCTATGTGGAATAATATACATATATACATAAAATAAATTGTTAATAAGCAAAATTTTAATGCTTGTTTGTTTATTTGAGGCATTTTTAGATTATAGAAATTTCTTGTTGTGTAGAGTAAGATAATTACAACGACAGTTTTCTTTATATTTAAGAGCCCTCCATGTGAAACTCTGTTTTCTATTTCTGTTTTCTATTTTTGCAGTTTTTTTTGTTTTATTTTACAGAAAATAAACGGCCGTGAAAAATGCGACAAAAATTGTACGAAAAACACCTCTACCAGAAAATCACAAAACTATATTTGAATTTTATTTCTGTGCAGAAACTGTAATTTATCAAAAAAATTAAAAAATTCTTAGAAATAAATGAAATTAATTAAAAATTGTTTAGGAAATTAAAGAAATTCAAAATTTCACGTCATCAGCCCTGGAGAGTGGTATTTTAGCTTTATTTGTGCGTTTGAGATTTTTTATTATCTTTTTCCTTTACTTCAGAATCAAAGCAAATATGTTCAAGTTTTTTAAAGGCTCATTTGGGCCAAAAAACTCAAAATTTAAAAAATCCGCCTCACCTACCCTGGAGCCAGTTATATACTCTCTAACATATCAAAAAATCACTTCAGTCTAGATTGTAGTAACCCTACAATCAAAGCCAAACCAAGACCAATTTTTTGCAATTTTTCACATTGAGGGCTCTTAACCATACCTATTGACAAAAATTAAAAAATCATGAGTATGAGAGTTAACTACGATACAAGGATCATCAATTTAATAATAAAAAAAAAATCGAAATTAAAACGTACAAATTTTTCAAATTTTCCAATTTATTTTTATAGTTAATCTTTTTATCGAAGCTTCGACATTTTGGAACACCAGTTGAATTAACTTTCAACTCGTCTATACTATGCTTAAGCCCTTTCGTGAATGAACAGCAGGATTACTGATCGTCTGATCTAATATCTCAAAGCTTAAAATATTTTCATTTTTCTCAGAAATAATTCAGTTTTCAGCTGCAGATAAAAAACTATTTAGAAAAATAAAAATCAGATTTTCCTTTTAACACATTGATTTTCCTTAGTAAGCCATCGCTCACAAGATTAATAAGATGAAAGTTAAGTGCTGTCTCCACTTCAGTGTGAAACGTGTTTTACACAGGAAAGTAGTTTCGTTCTTCGTTTAAAGTAGTTTTGTCCATATAAAAATTTGAAGTTGTTTGTAATAAGTTTTGCCCAAAACTAGTAAAATTTAGGGGTGCCAGCCATACAAATTCACAATTTTTTAAGAAATTTTTACTCAATATGGCACACTTTTTGTTGGATGGATCAAAAATTGGAAAAAAAATACAAAAAATCAACCGGTTGTCAAAAATATGTAAATAAAAATATTTGTAAGCAAAATATAATTTATTATTTGAATGCAAAATATAATTAAAATATTTGAAAAATTTGAAATATTTTATGAGTAATAATTTTTTGCGACTATCCTTTTTTTTTTTTATTTTTATTTTTTTTATTTAAAAATTATGAATTGGAAAAAATTGTTTTAAATTAAATGTTTTGTTATTAAAATATTATTTTGTTTACTTCAATATTAAAAGTTTACAAATAATTTTTTTTTTTTCGTCATGTCAAAGTAAACATAGAATTTGTAGTGTATACGCTTGTAGTTTTAAACATGTTTAACACTACTTTAAACCTGAAGTGGAGACAAGGTATTAAAAAGAAAATTTTACTATTTTCAAAAATTTTCTTTATTAGAAGGCCAAGAAAAAAACAAATTTTAATTAAAATTTTTTTTTTTTTTTTAATTTGATAAAATTATAAATCAGTCCTGTGTTTTGTCCTGTCTCTGTGAATGTGTTTAGTGAGTAATTTTTTTGTGTTAAAAAAAAGAGTAAAATAAAATAAAATAAAACGTTTTAAAAGAATATAAAAAAAAAAAGAATAAAGTATTTATTAAATTAAAAAATAAGCAAAAATTGAAAAAAAAAATAAATTTTTTTTTCAATTAAAAAAAAAAAAAATAATAATCAGGAGGAGAATAACTTGAAATAAAAATGCAATCTCAGAGTGAAACGGTTTTAATGATGCAGAAAGGTGAAAAAAATGTTGCAGAAAATGAAAGTGGTGAAAAGTTTCAATCATCAACACCAGATGCTTTAATTAAAATTCAAGATAATCCATTGTTGAATCAAATTTTGAAAACCCCTCCAACAACACCAAAAATACATCCAGTTGTTCGTCAGCGTTCATTATTTACAGCAAATCCTGCACCATCGGTAAGACTATATATTTGCTTATATTTATGTGGGTAGGTATATTTTGTATTAGGTTCCTTATAATTTATTTTAATTGTGAGACAATTTTATTTTTAGACTAAATTCAATGTATCAGCGTCACCTTTTGTGCTACCCAGAAATGCATCAACAAACATCAATAATTCTGGTTCTAATACTGGAAACTTAAAAGATAACATCACTCCCCATCAGTATAGTACAAATAATACAAGTGGTGGAATTCAACAAATGGGTGCACCTGTTCCCCATGTTCCGCCAATACCACATTTGTCACCATTACAATTGCCCTACGATACTCGAATTTTGAGAAGCTTATCAGCACGTCATTTACCAGGTCCAGTATATCCGTATGATGATGACATATGTAGACTTGTAGGTTGAGATAAGATTTTGTAATATTTCTAAAGTAATTTCCTTTGAAAAAAAAAATGAGGTAATGTTGCGAACAAAATAAACAGTACATACATACCTACCGAGCTCATAAATGAAGCATGGGGCCCGTTCTCGATTTTGATTTAAGATACTTTAATTTTAAGTCACAATCAGAGATTGAACATATTTTTTAGGTTCCTTCAATATCATCCAGGCCCTAGTCTAGGCCCTAGTCTGAATAATTGGAACGCTACAATTTTTTTTTTTATGTTACTATCTTCCCACATACTAATAACTCTAGAGCATTACTTGTATTTAATATTTGAATTATTACGTATAGAATCGAATTGATTAAAGTGTTCAGACTTGTTTGTTTTACTAAAATCTTCAAATTAAAATATTGAAAATTCGTTGTTTGAAACTGATAATCTTTTTAGTTTCTTAATCAATGGTTATACCTAATAGCATAGATTAAGAATACACGCTAACCATCTTTGTGTATTCTTAATCTATGCTAATAGTTAGGTTCGAAAATAATTCACAATTATTGTAATTCTTATTTCACTATTTCTTGAAGCCACCTATGCCAGCACCATCATTTCCATTATCTTATTCATCTAATCGTCGAAGCAATCGTGCTGATTACGATTCAACACGTTCCTGTGGTCCAATGGCTTTACCAAATGGAACAATACAAATCCGATTAAGAGACGGAATTCGGTGAGTAAATAGAAAAGTTTAAATATTATTCAGTAAATATATTTAATCTCTAGAAATCAAGCTAAGTAGAATATATTATTTTATAATTTATTTTACTTAGTTGAACTCACTGTAATACCTACGACTTTAAATAATAAAAAGAAATATACAATTCGTTTATGTAATTCACCCTTATTGTTTTAGAAGAATACTGAAAAAGCCGTAAAAAAATCAAGTCTGTCTGTTTATTAAATTGTAAAAATTATTTTATTTGAAAAATATTCATTAAATTATACTTTATCTGTATGTTTTAACCTACTACGAATGTAAAAGTTTAAAAAAAAAGTTTCTAATTAAATTATTATTCAGCAGTCATATATTTATCTTGAGGTGTAAGAGATCTTGACATGATAATAAATTAACTTAACAATGGTGATTGTCAAGGATATCATAATTAATCATTGTAAAATGTGATGATATTTTGAAATGGCATTAAATTTCAAAAATTTTTGGTTTCATATTAGAATTTATTCGCATACATGTTTTAGAAAAATTAATTCTTTAGAAATTATCACAAAAAGTTTATCAAAAAACTTATACCTACGTATTATATTATTTTAAAAATTTGAATTATTTTATGTTAACATTACGGACGTTTCAATGTAAGTAGAAAAGATTTTAAATTTAAATTCCGTATATGAAATTATATACTTCATTATTCCGTTGCGTTTTGACTTTTTACATCTAATTCAAATATTTGACAGCGTTGATATGACTTTGGATAAAGCAATTCGTGTTGTGAATCAAAGAAGTCGAGTTGCAATTTCATTATCAAGTAACGGCAGCTCTTCAGCATTAATTCATCCAAATGGTCGAGTGTATCAGTATGGATCAAGAGTTGAAATTGTCGCTTACGATGGAATGAAAAATAATAGTTACGTGTAAGTATAATAATATTTTTGTTTTTTTCTTTAATTGTATTGTGATTCGAAATGTTATGTCCGCGAGGATAAATATAATGTCATTTTGCAAAATTGCTTTTGCCTACGAAGATTATCACACAAATATTATCTTGCACAAACGTCACGGCGCCTAAAAGTATAGAACAGTACATCTTCAGGGGTTAGACAAACATATTTTTTGAACTTACGTTTGTGATAGAGATTAACATAATAGTATAATGGTCATATGCATTAGGAAACGGACGGATTAAAATTAGAAACTTGTTGGATGAAAAAACAAGATAAAAAACAAAAAAAAAAATAAATTTTATCTTTCTAATAAAGTTTTCGTAAAAATGGTGCAGCTAAAGAAGTTTGAATTTGAATTAATTCTAAGTCCTCTTTCGTTTGTACCTTGATGCGTATTTTATATAAATGTGTAATAAAAATAAAAGCAAAATAGCAAAATGGGTTTATTTCTAAAAGAAAAGAAATTAATCTAAATCTCTTCTTTTTTTTCTGGAAACTACAAAATCAATGACGAGACACAAACAAAAATTCAACTAGATTTTTTCAAAAAAAAATATCTAAGGTTTATAAACTTTTTAACTTCTTAAAAGGACATTAAAATTTTGACGATTTTTTTTTATAGCCAGACTAATTTTTCATGACACTGACTGCGTTTATTGATGAAAAGGGTTTGACATTTATTGCAATGAATAACATTTTTTTTTGTAAAATATTACTTGAAAACATGAGCTAAAAAAATAATGAACAATAAACTTTTGAATTTAATTTTTAGGCGATATGCAAAAATGTGGTACAAAGGTGTTAGTTTTACGAGTGAAAAATGTGCTTTAACATATTTAGTCGATGCCGCCGGGACACGTACAACCAGTGATACATTTACTGATATGTCCAAAGATTATACAATTGCTGTATTTTATAAGTAAAAAATAAACTTATATTAAAAAATGTATATTACAATCCGATGTAGGAATTTTTTAAAAGAAGTCTGGCATTTTTTTTAACTTTTTGTTATAAAACGAGAACCCTATAAAAATTATTTTCTGTTTTCAATGTTAATTCGAATTTCAATATTTAAAATTAAATCCCAATATTAAAATTTTTTCCTGTGCCAAATTGTAAATTTGTTTCGATGCAATATATTATTTATAAATTCATTTTATTTGATTCTGCTAGTGACTCCCGTCACGGACCAGCTTATGCTCAAGAAGCAACTTCAGTGCTACAAGAATCAAAATTCCAATGCACCGAAGATGGCACAGAAATATTTGAAATAAATGGTTTTCGTATCACGCAAACAACTGATGGTTTGGTGAAGTAAGTTAGAATTAAGAACAAATATAAAATTAATTGTATGTTATTTTTAAAATTTATTTATATTTCCCATTAAGGATAACCCGAAATCATAATAAATGTTTAATAAGAACAAGTCCTGGCAATGGATCTGCAACATTAACTACTCCTATAATACATTGTACTGCTTCACTTGGAAAAACTTCGCATTTATTTGTCAGGTAAGAAATTTAAGACAGATAATATTGAAAATGAATTTGTATTATAATTTGAAAGCGTGAAATCTTTTTTTAAAAATTAGCAACGTTCGTTTAGCTTATTGCCTATAAGTATGCAAAATGTTTATAAACTGAAAATGTAGCACGAGTGTTTGAAAAATATTTTAATTTTAGTGCGAGCGAACAAAAGTTTTTTTATGTAGTCATTGAAAAAATAATGTACATTGTATATATATTAATCACAATTTTATAATCAAATATTCACAATAAGTTTTGACTTACAAAAGCTTTACAATATTTTTTAAATATTTTAGACGCGGTGAAAGACGAATGCATTTTGATGGTGCATCATTTGTTGTACGTAATGCAGGACATTCAGCTGGTTTTGATGAAAACAACTTGTTAAATGTTTATTGAAAAAATCATGATGCAAGTTAAAATCAATTTAACATTAACTATTGAGTTAAAATTATTGAAGGTTTTAAATTGGCGTTAAAATAGGAGTTTTTCATAGAAAGCATAATTTTTATTATCTTTGCTCTATTTTTTTTAATTAATTTTACACGTTTTCTATAACAAATATTTACATTCTCTTGCGCGTACATTAATATCAATTTTCATTAATTTCGATACTTTTTTGAGTCATCGAGTTTTAATGAAAACATTGTTTAATTATTTTCCTTTTTTTGATAAATTTTCGCTGCGTGTTTAATTAGTTTTTTTTTTTATCAAAATGTTCACGAAAGCTCAAATTTAGGGTAAAGAATCAATCATTAATCAAAATCAATACAATAATCAACTGTAGATATTAAAAAAAAACGTATTATGCAAACGGTGTTAGGTATCAGATTATGAATATGTTGAACTTCTGAATTAAATAAGTTAACAAATTTTTTCTTTTATTCAATTTAATTAAATACTGAGATAAAATTTTCACTATTTACCTAATTAAACAAAAGTGAAAACTTAATTTCTGTAATCAATAAATTCAGTAACAGGAAAAACTTTTTTATTACTTGTAAACGTCTATAGAAGAATTTTAGTAATCTGGAACTATATTCACTTTACATTAATCGTCAATCTTCAACTTAATTTTTTGATTGTGAAGTTTTACGTTTTGTTAAAGTTCAAATGACAGTGAGTATAAACAAAAACCAAATAAAAAAAGTTAAGTTAATATAAATGTGATGTGTTCAGCAAATTAAATATGATAATTTAGTAATCAAGTATCTTGTTAATTAATAAAGTAATTGTATTCTCCAATGTTTGGTAAATTTGGTTTTTTCTATTTGAATTCGTTAGTAGAAGAAGACATTAGGGAAGTATTCAGCACATTTTTATTTTGATATAATAGAAAATGATAGAGCTATGATGAGGGCACGACTTAGGATGCAAGATCTTACATTGAAATGGAATGCTATGTTAGCCTCTTTCAATACATTCCAAGAGGTTTGAATGTCGAAGGTTTTCTAGTCGAAAAATCAAACCTCTTTATTGTCTAATATATGGTAAAATTAGTTTTTCCTATTTGAATTCGTTAGTAGAAGAAGATAATAGGAAAGTATTTAACACATTTTTATTTTAACAAATAATCGAAAAAAACAGTACAGTATATATTTAAAAACATAAAAAATAACTAATATATTTTTATTTTGTAAAAACATTTTAAAAAAATAGATATGTTATATCTGAACTCTGTTAACTCAATGACTTTAGTGAAAATCTTGTTAGTATGAAAGCTTGGCTCGTTAGTAATAGCTAGTATTAGAAACCAGGACCATTATTATTCGTGTTTTGTGGGAAATTAATTATGTTACAAAAATTAATTTTTGTCGTATAACTTTACTTTGCTAACAGCAATAAATTGATTCTTCACCCTAGGTTTTGTAAAAAAGATGGTAAATTGAGTAAAAAGGACTAAACAAATTTCAAATTTGGAACCATTTTAGCCAGATATTAAATGTTTTATCTTGATTGTTAAAAGAAGAGAAGAGCTTTAATGAAGAATTTTTAATAATGTCAGTATGGTTTTTAATTAAAATTTTTATTACAAATTTGAAATAAAAACTAGATCTATAATATTTTTATGACATTTTTTTATATTATATTTAATGATTTAATAAGTGTAGTGATAAACATTAATATCTCTATTTTTTTTGTTGTGAACATTATTAAAACTATACAAATAATATAGTTAGATGCATGCAATTTTTTTTTTAAATTGTAAAAACTTTTATTATTATTTGAAGCAAGAATATAAATAAATTCTGAATTGATTGTAACATAAACAAGATTTAGTAAAATTAAATAAATTTTAATATTGAATAATTACCTAGATTTTAAATTATTTATTACTTATTATAAAATTTTAGTGTGGTGAACATGGTTGTCTTTTTTTAATGGTTAGGGAAAAAAAATTACACTAAAAAAGTAAAAAATATATGCCTTCTATCAGAATTATATCGCTTGCATAATTTATTTATTCACTCTACAAAAATTAGCAACTATTTATTGAAAATTTTTCACAGTAATTTTGTTTTCGTAATTATTAACTTTCATTCAATACAGTTCGTTTTGATTTAATCGGAGGTCTAAATTGTGCTTAAATTAGAAATTTTTTTGAAAAATTATTAAAAATATATTTGTTTTCAAATTTTTTAAAATAATTTTAGGGAAATTTTTACATTTTTTTTTTATTTTTTTTGTGGTTCTATGCTGCCCGATAATGTTTGGCGAAATTTTTAGAAGAGATTTTACGATTTTCAGTACCAAATTGCAAAAAATCACGCGGATCGTTCGAGACTTCTTTTAGCTTTAAAAATTTGTTTGACTTATTAAAATCGCTTCATTTATAAGAGAACTAAATCATTCCTACGAACACTATTATAGTGTAGTGGCCTCTTAAAGGAGAAATTTATGTCAAAATTTAGAAAATAATATTAAGTATTTATTTTGAGTAGAATTAAATTTTTTAGAAATTTTTTTGTACAATACAAAAAATTAAATACATAGCATTTAAAAAAAGATAAAGAAGAAGAAATTGAACAAATTTAAAATTATTTACCTAAATTATTTTTTGTATAAATATTTTTTTTTAAAAAATAAAATATATTTAGTCTTAAGAAAAAATCAACATAAAATAAAAGAAATTATTTTTCAAAATTAAATACAAATATGTACTATACATTTTATTAGCATTTAAAAAATATGTACATTTATACTTCCATTAAAAAAGGAAAAAAAAAACAGACTACCTATGTTTTCATTTTGCTTGCCCGTCCTGTGTCTTTCTCCCACTAAAAGAATATAGCTGTTATACTTATATTTAACAATAATGTTGACTTTCATCTCACCTATCACTATTTTAAATCGAAATGTTGATAACGAGTTTCACGTTTTTCTATCTGATTGTTTCCTGATCTTTTTTGTACATTTTGTGGAAACAAACATACAATTTTTTCAGAGAGCATTTTTCAAGCATAGCTTTTATTCCATTGAGTGAAAACGTATATAATAATAAAATGGAGGGAGTCAGTTTTCAGAAAATATCGCAAGTATCACTTGACTTTCTGTTTCATAATAGATCTACCACTGTTTTAAAGCAAATTATTTTTACCTATTGTATTGGTTAGAGGAGAAGGCATTTGTTTTATAATTTATTGACTGACGACTTAACTTAAGTTTAAATTATTTTCCAACATTATTTGTTAACTTACATTTGAAAAAATTTTTATTTGACAAGAAATTTGAATATTTATTTTCATACAATTTTGAAATTTTGATCACGCACTCGTTTAACCCCCAAATTAAAAAATATACATCACGCAACACGGCTTTATACTGCAGTAAGTAACAAATGAGTCATCATTTAATACTTGCTTTATATATTTTGTAAGCCTGATTGTGAAACTTTATTCAATTTTAAGTTCGATGAAGTTCTCTTATTCTTGACAATTATCCTATTTCGTAAAATTTTCTTAAAAATTATTTTTAATTGTACCTCATTTAAGTTCAGATGCTAATAAATCTAAAAATATTATTTAATTGTAGGTAAAAAATATTACATTTTTTTTACTTTTTTAATTACAAAAAAAATGAGATTTTATAATATTATTAGTAATTTGTAATGGGTATAAAGTGAAATAATCAATTAATTGGCATGATTTTATTATTTCCAATTACAACGTAAAAGTAATTATTGCTAAAAGTTTTTCTAGAAAATTTGTTATTTTTAAGTTTTATTAATCGTCCTTCCTGTGTTGGACATTTAATATAAACTTTTTTAAATTAATAAACCAAGTTTTGACAACATAGAAAAAAATTTTCGAAAGAAATTAAAAATAATTAAGTATTAGCGAATTTTTATCAAGTTTTATGTTTGTTAAGTTAAATTAAAATATAGAATATGACTAAATGTGTTGCAAGTCAGAAGCATCCTATTTATTGGTACGAATAATATGCTATTAAGCAAATGATTTGATCTATAAGGCGCCTATTTACGTTCAATTTTAACTTAGAAGAAATGCAAGTCACATCAGCTATTTCTGGTCTCATTTCTAGAGAGGTCAAATTATTTCATTTAAGTCGGATCACTATATTGAGGAAGGATGAGGATTTTCTTCCAACTAACGTCTGAGAAAACCTCGAAAAGATTCTTTGTACTCACTCAATTCTTTAAATATATTTTTGGTAAAAAGAAAACCAGACTTGAAAAGCATATTATACACGGGGGTCGAACAAGACAAGTGTATAGTTATTTTGGTATAATATATATCTAATATTAAATTAGAGCTTTTTCCCGCTATTTTTTTTTTTATAAAATTTTTTATAAATTTAATTAATATAAAAAAAAATTTCTCTCTTAACATTAATTTTCAGTTTCTTTTGTAGAAAAATTCAGCATATTTAACAAATTAAAATATGAAAAAAGAATGGAATATAGAAAAAATGCAATTTTCTCGTGGGTTAATTTTCATTGTTTTTTTTTTTTTTTAATTATGAATCAGAATAAAAATTTTAAGCACCAGCCAATATAATTTTTTTATATTTAAGAGAAAATAAATTTATGAAAATTATGCTATACTGAATTTTCTTTCGAAGAAAGGAAACTTTTCTTATAAAATTGAGCCAAAAAAATTTCTTTTAGAACAATAATTGTGTGGTGAAAAAAATAAAAATTAGATTTGCATATTTTCCTCAAAAAAAAAAAAAAAATTATTAGAATTTCGAATTTTGTCCCTGAATATTTAAAAAAAAATTTATTCTATTTTATAAATTTTATATAAAAAAAATATATTCATTATAAAATTTTTCCTTTTCATATTATTTTTTAAACAATACAAACTTTTTGTTTTTTATATTAAAAAAAAATTTTTTATTTTCATTATTATAGCAAATATTTTTTTTTAAGAGACCTCACTTCGAAAAATTGGTTTGAGTTTTGCTTTGATTGTAGTAGGGTTCATACAATCTCGACTGAAGTGATTTTTTGATATGTTGAGAATATATACCTGTACCGAGATTTCGTTATTAAGTGAGTGAGTGGGTGAAGTGAAACGATCTCGCAAATGATTCCACCTTTTTCGAAAAAACGATTTTAATAAAAAAGTGAGATGAGTGGGTCTCGAAAATATTTCGAAATTATATTATATGTCATTTATTATACATAAAAAAAAAATAAAAAAGAATACAAAAAAAAGTTATAAAAAAAGTAAAAAAATATTTTGAAATCTCACACAAATAATTTCAAGTGAGTAAAATGACACTTAAATCGAATCATCTCACCAGTATAAAATAAAATGAAATCATTTTTTGTGAAAAATGAGTTATCTCATCTCACTCACCTACTAATTTTAATAACGAAATCTCGGTACTGGCTCCAGGATTAGTGAGACGGATTTTTTTAATTTTTGTAGTTATTTGGCTCAAATTGGCCTTTGAAAAACTTGGAACTGATTTGCCGAGATTGGGAAGTAAAAGAAACAGATAATAAAATAAAAATCAAACGCAGAAATAAAACTAAAATATCACTCTCCTGCAGTGCTAGTGATGTGGAATTTTGAATATCTTTTCTTTTTTTTTTTTAAACAATTTTTAATTAATTTCATTTAATTTTAAAAATTTATTAATTTTTCTGATAAATTGTAGTTTTGAAATAAAATTCAAATACCTACAGATTTGCAAAATTCCAGTATTGGTTTTTTTTTCATACAATCTGTCGCATTTTTCCTCAGAAAAATATTTTTAACATTCGCAGTGATGGCTCTTAATGATTTTCTTTTTCTGATGTTTATATTCAGAAATAAATAAAAAATAAAGAGGACTGTTGTGAAACAAAAAAAAAAGTTAATCATAACGTATTTTTGTGACACTTATTTTATGCAAAATACGTATGAAAAAAAAAAATGACAAAGGAAAAGGATAATTCGTTTTTGTTTTTCATTTAATAAAATTTTCTTTTTATTTTTTTAATTGTATGAGTTTTAATCATTCAATGGAAAATTTTGTATATATCGTATATATATTTTTTACATATGTTCATATTTTAAAATTCTTTGTTGAAAGTAAATGAATTATTTAAAAATTTGTATATGATGGGGTTTTTTTGTTGCTAAATTTAAAGTTCGACTTCTAAAAAAAAAAAACTACGGTTTGATGGAACGAATATAAAAATCATTCTTTTTTCAATTATTCCCATAGTAAATGAAAATAATAACATTCAGAGAATTTAGCTGCAAAGTTGATAAATAATAACACTTCTAGGGTTGCCAGTTTTTAAAAACCCGAAATCTGGACAAATTGAAATTTTATTGGTTCAAATCTGGACAAATCTGGACAAAACCTAAAGAAATCTGGATAAAAATCTGGACAAAAATGATATGATTTTTTTTAAAAATTTACCATGAAATAAATTAATTTAGTTTTTTTTATCGATCAATATAATTTTATTGCTTATTAATTCATAATGAATTCTTATTATAAATTTGGAAAATTATTATATAATGATACAATCTAAATTATATAAAACCAGTGCATCTTTTGTAAAGAAAAAGGCTGTGGAACTCAACATTTTTCTAGGTAGGTAGTAGCCAATTCTCAGCCACCTGACTCATTATTTAACTTTGAATGAACAAAAAGTATAGAATATCAGCACTTGCCACTATAAAGTTTTGATTTTTGTATTTTTCAGACATTTTTCTACATAAATCGGGATTGTTTTATTTATTTATTTTTTTTAATTCGTAGAATAAAGCAAAAAACCCATTTTCTCCTATTCTCAGTCTCAGCCACCCAAACTCTATTCTCAGCCACTTTGGAGTTTTTAAAGAATTAAGCAATAAAACTCGGTTTTAAGTAATAATTTCGTTCAATTTAATTTAATTAGGAACTATAAGTTCATAAAACCTAAATTAGAAAACTTAAAAAAACTAAAAAATAATTTTTATGCATTATAATAAGAAAAGTATAAAAAAAATATTTTAAATATAAAACAGAAGTGGAACTGAGTTTAGATAATATTTACAATAAATTTAGTTTTTGAATACTATTTTTTTTTTTAAATTTTATTTTATCTGCTAACAATATTGAAAAACTGGACAATCCAGATGTCCAGATTTGTGTCACTGAAATTTCTGGATTGTCCAGATTTCCAGATTTGAAAAATTTAAAATCTGGACAGGTGCCGAGAAATCTGGACAACTGGCAACCCTAAACACTTCAGCTGTCAACAACTAAAAATTTTTTTTTTTCTCCGCAAAATATTTTTTTTTTAATTAAAATTAATATTAGTGCTTCACCCTTAAAAAAATTTAAAAATTTCAAATTCCTATTTTTGTTAGTAGTGCTTCACCCTTAAAAAAATTTAAAAATTTCAAATTCTGAATTTCAAATTCCTAATGTATTTTGTTAGTGTAATTTAATGTCAAAAAAAAGTTTTCGGGTGAACACTTTTTTTCACTTTTTTTCATAAATTTCAAATATTAATAACAAAGCTGCCAGAGTAGGATTTTCTTTCACTAAATTTAGAGAATTTTATTATACTGGGGAAAAATTATGAACAAAAAATTATTGTGCAAAAAAAATCTCAGGAAATTTGCCTCAGAGCGTGTATTTGAAATTCACAACAACAAAAAAAAATTTTGAAATTCAAGTTCTGTCATTCTAATTGTCAAATCAAAAAAAAAAACATGCCAGATGAAAAAAATTCTGCAAATCTCCTGAGATTTTTCTTGTACAATAGTTTTTTGTTAATAATTTTTCCTCGATATTATAAAATCCTCTAAATTTAGGGAAAGAAAATCCTACTCTGGCAGCTTTGTTATTAATATTTGAAATTTACTAGGTGTCTACATTAGCGTATTTTTCCTGCATGCGATTTTGTTCTTTAAATGTATTCGTGTATCTTTATACAAAATCCAAAATCGCAGCAAAATACGCATGCTGATTTTGAATAATTTTTCAGCATGCGTATTTTTTAACATTTCTCACAAATTTTTTTTTTTTTTATTAATTTGACATTTAAATCAAGTAAAATGGTACAATTTGGAAAAATGTATAAAAATCGCATGCTGTAAATCTAACCCAGTGGCATATTGAGCAAACACAAATACTAATAAATGAAACAGAAAAAATACAATACATTCATAAATACGCGCGATTCTAAATCGCTAATGTAGACAGCCCGTTATGAAAAAAAGTGAAAAAAAGTGTTCACCCGAAAACTTTTTTTTGACATTAAATTACACTAACAAAATACATTCGGAATTTGAAATTCAGAATTTGAAATTTTTAAATTTTTTTAAGGGTGAAGCACTATTGTTTTTATAATTTAAATTTTTAAATTTTTGATAAATTTTTTGATTTTTGAATGGGATTTCATTTGCTTTAATTGGAAATTGAAGATTTACCAAAGAAACTGTTTTATTATATTTTCTAAGATCGTCGTGTGTTAGTGGTCCTGATTGTTCATTTTAATGGTGGGAAAAAAAACAATTCCAACTAAAAACAAAGAGAATAAAGATGACTTGTCAATTAATTCTTGTGACGAATGTTCTCGAATTGTTGGTAAAGTAAGAGCTTTGTTTTGCTCAGGTTGCAACAAATGGATCCACTCTCGCTGCACCAAATTGGATAAAACAATATTTGACAACTACTATAAAAAAAAGTAGACATTAAATTATTCCACTGCTTCAAGTGCAGGTCAAAAAATAAATTGAAAAGACAGTCTCTCCCGGTTAGGAAATCAATTCCCACCACCACTTCCAGAATGTCATTAAACTCGATTAATATTCATCAAAATCAAAATCCATTTAAGGCAAATAGTACGCCCGATGGTAATGCGAAAATACAAACAAATGAAAGAATTGAACATAATAAAAAGTCAGGTAAAAATACATTAAATTCAATTAGTGATGATGCTAGCCAGGGTCGAGCTTCTACATTAACAACTGATCATCTTGGTATAGTTTCTAGCGATGACAAGCTTAGTAATAATACAATGTCAGAAATCCGAGATTTTATGTTTAAAATTCTTAACGAAATAAAGGGGCTTCATAAAAAATATGATATAATTATGGATTTGAGGTTAGATCGTGAATCGGGTGCTTCAAAATTAGATGAATTGGTTAAACTACCGATTATTGAACGAATCACACACAGTGATGAATATTGTACACAGAATAGATATGGTAGTTTTAGTAATTTTTTGAAAGATAGACTTAACCCTAAAATAAACCCAGGCATAGATAGTAATGCTTACAGAAATAATAATAATATTGTAACTGATAACTTAAATTTTACAAACAGAGATAGAACTAATAATTTTTCTAAAATAATTAGCAATAATGATAGAAATAAACGTCGCTGTACCTTAGATGTAGGTGGAATTAATGTAAATACTTGTAATAGAGATAAAAGTGATAGCAATTACGCAATAGGTAGAATAGGCTTTAATAGTAACAACGATCATAATATCATTTACATCAATGATGTAAATAATAATATAGATTCTGCTAATGAAATTGAAATTGATAATAATAATGACAATAGTAATAATAATAATAGTAGTGGTAATAATAATAATAATGATAATAATAATAATGATAATTCTCATAATATAATTCTCATATTTTAGAACTGACTCAGGCTGGCGGCGATGCAGATTTGAACTATGGCATAACTTAAGTGCAATACCACCGATGAGATCAATTTTTGTTTTAAGGTTGAATCCGGAAGCTAATAGAATATCTTAAAAAAAAACATTGCATAGAGACTGGTAAAATTAAATGCCACAGAATAAGTAGGATCATTTAGATTAGTCGTACCAGATCATTTATTTAATTTAATTATTTCCCCGGATATTTGGCCGCGTTTTACATTTGTAAAGGAATTTTCCCATTATAAAAGACCTGCTTCTAGTATTCAGACAGGATCCCTCATGCAGAACCAAAAAAACTGAGTAGTATATCCCTTTACTATGAAAATGTAAGGGGATTACGAACTATTACTAATAAAATTTATCTTGCATCTCAATCGCTCTCTTACAATATCTATACTTTCACAGAGACCTGGTTGCATGATGGTATAAGGGATGCTGAACTGTTTGGACCCAATTTTCAAATCTTTCGAAGAGACAGACATTCACAGACTGCAGGTGTTCCTCCGGTTCGAGGTGGAGTTCGAATTGCAGTGAGTACGGAACTTGACGCTGAACTTCATACCATTTCTACTTCCCCTTCCCTAATCCCCACTTCTCCCTGTTCTATGGTTTCTTCGTACTCTGATATTGAACTGTTATGTGTCAAGATAAAATTTCCAAAATCACTTCTATATATCATTGTGTGTTACATCCCCCCTGGGTCAGCCTCAGAAGTTTATTCGAACATATGCTGGTGCATCCTTCAGATCTCACAGCAATTGCGTTCGGAGGATAATATCATTGTCTTAGGCGATTTTAATCTCCCACATTTGAATTGGGTACCCTCTGATAACTTGAGTTTTTATAATGCTAACAACTGCTCATCAAGCATTGAATGTAACTTTTGTGACGATTTCTTATCTAATTCATTGTATCAGATTTCGGCAATAAAAAATTTTAATAATAGACAACTTGATTTAATTTTTACATCAGACCCAGATAGCATGTTAGCTATCCCAGCGGTAGATATTGTTGTTGGGTCTGATATTCACCATCCCCCTATTTGCCTTTCATTCTTAACTAATAATACCATGGAACTAGAATATTGCTCTTCTTTTCACTATAATTTCAAAAAAACAAATTTTGACTTGCTTAATTTCCTCTTGTACTCCTCGGAGTTTCAGTCATGCTTAAATATGCAAGACTTTACAGCCGGACTAGATAGTTTTTACAGTTACCTTTATTATTGTTTTTCAGTCACAGTACCCTTAGTTAGAGTAAAAAATGTGTCTGATGCTCCCCCGTGGTTTAGCCGAGATCTTAAAGCCCTAAAAAATAAAAAGAATAGAGCATGGGAGAAATATCTCATGACCCGGGATGAAAATGATCATCGTCGATTTGTAGCCATTTTTGGTCAATTCAAATAAATCTTGAGAATGCTTACAACGACTATGTACATAACATGGGTATTGATTTGATATCTATCCCCCGGAAATTTTGGCAGTTTGTTAACATAAAAAAGAAAAATGATGGATTCCCCACGTCATTACGATTTGATAATAAAAGCTCACAAAACCCCTATGACATCTCAAATTACTTTTCTGAGTTTTTCTCAAAAAGCTATTCTACGTGCTCGAGTTTTCAGGTAGATACTAATTACTTTCAGTACTTGAAATCCTTTCCAAAAACATCTTTTTCTAAGGTTCATATTGACTCAGAGGGAGTTAGATCTGAACTTGAATCCCTAAATAAAGACTGTAGGCCGGGCCCAGACGGAGTGCCTGCACTGGTATTGAAGAAATGCAGTGAACCATTATGTGGAGTCGTTTCTATTCTCTTTAATCACTCTATTTAGCTTGCACAATTCCCTGAGATCTGGAAATCCACGTTTATTAGACCAATACATAAAAGTGGAAGTAAGTCTGAAGTTAGCTTGCACAATTCCCTGAGATCTGGAAATCCACGTTTATTAGACCAATACATAAAAGTGGAAGTAAGTCTGAAGTTAGCAATTATAGGCCTATAGCTAAGCTGTCGGTGCTTCCAAAGTTGTTTGAAAAAATGGTGTTTGAACATTTGTATTTCCATTGTAAACCATTCTTGGATGAATTTCAGCATGGCTTTATCAAGGGTAGATCTACCACCACAAGTCTCGTTGAACTCGTAAGCCATTCCTATACTAATATGGAGAGTGGACGTCAAACAGATGTCATTTACACAGACTTCAGTAAAGCATTTGATGTCCTCTCCCATGAACTGATTCTGTTTAAACTGCATGCATTGGGTTTCCCCTCTACATTTGTTCAGTGGATCGCGTCTTATCTACGAGGTAGAAAATATTTTGTACAATTCCGGTCAGTGGTATCAAAGGAATTCGTTGCATCGTCCCGCAGGGTAGCCACCTTGGACCATTGTTATTTGTCATAACGGTTAATGATGTTGTTAGGATCATTAAGCATAGCACGATCAATGCATATGCTGACGATATGAAGATATACAGACATGTAAAGAATTCTAATGACCTTGCTCTTCTTCAAATTGACATTGATAATTTTTATGAATGGTGCATAAAAAATAACTTAATCATCAACCCAGCAAAATGTCAATTTATAACATTTACTCGAAAATTGAATCCAATTCAATCCCTTTATAAAATTGGTGGCACTATTATACCTAAATCTGAAGTAGTTAAGGATCTGAGAGTGCTGTGTGACACTAAACTAAATTTCCAACCTCATATTAATTCTATTGTAAATAGAGCAAATTCCATGCTGGGTTTCGTCAAAAGATGGGCGAAGGAATTTGATGACCCCAGAGTTACTAAATCACTCTTTACTTGCTTGGTGCGGCCTTTGCTGGAATTTTCTAGCCAGGTATGGTCCCCCCACTATGAAGTTGATGTTAGAAGAGTTGAACTGGTACAGCGAAAATTTACTACTTTTGCCATTAGAGGCATGCAAGTGCATGTGTATCCTTTATTGGCACCCCTACCCTATTCACAGCGACTAGAGTTAATTAACCTTAGCTCGCTGGTGAAACGTAGAGAAGTGGCAGACATTGTATTTGTGAATCAACTCCTTCAGGGTGCAATATCGTCATCCCAAATACTTAGTAGAATTGGTTTTCGGTTTGTGAATCATTCGCTGAGAGGAGTTGAACTTTTTCATATCGAAAAGCACCGAACAGTCTATGGCAGGTATGAACCGGTCTCTAGAATGTTAACAGAAATAAATGCTTGCAAGGCTAGTTTTGACTTAAATCTTAATAAGAAATCTCTGAAAAAATTGCTATATGAACCAGTGGTTTAGAATTGATCGCTGCCAGGCTGATACATATGGGATTTGAGTTGACGTAGAGACAAAAAAAAAAAAAAAAGGGTAGAAGAGAAAAAAGGGAAAAAGGAGGTAAGAAAGAAGAAAGTAAGGTAAAATGGAGAAGAAAGAAATGAGGATTAGGTAAATAAAAAAGAAAGAATGAGATAAGGAAGGAAGTAACGTAATGGAAGCAGAAATTAAGTGAAAGTAGTGCTTCTAGATTGCTGTCATTTTTGTCTCTTTGTTTTTGATTTTTTAGTGATTTTGCAATGCGCTTTATATTAATTTATTTTGTAGAATGTTGTTTTTATTTGCATTTTATTATTGATTTGTTTTTTTAATTTCATTTTTAATTTGTACTGATTTGATAGTAAAATAGTATTTAGTGTTTACTGCTTTGTATATATATTGCTTTGTATATTTGAATTGAGCTTGATCTAAGCTAAAATAAATAAATAAATAAATAAATTTAATCAAAATTAATAATCATAAATGGATTTCTATTACTTTTTGTATGAAAAGGTTATATAGTAAACTTTGAACAGAATCTTTGCATGTAAAAACTTCTGTAAATAACATTAATAACGAAAATACATTTGTTTGATTAATTTGTGTTTGACGAATTGAGTTTGGGCTTAATTACTTTATTGTTTATTTTATTTTATTGTACATTTTAAATATTTTGAAAAACAAAAACTCTTATCAAGCTTTATTTATTTTCAAATGTTCGTGGATATGTGAATATTTAACAGAGAAGCAAAAATAAAAGCTCTTGGTGTCATTCGACTTGTATGTGGTTTTTAAATTGATGTTTTAAGTTGATGTTTGTAAAACTCAAATAATTTTAAACTTATTTCGTGTTAAATTTTTTTTTTACTTAATTATGTTTTAACGAATAATAAATTTCAATACCTATAACATAAAAGATTTTAAATTGAACTAATAAAATTTTAACAAAAACCTTTTCATGTCGCTATTGTTACTAATCGTTAATTGATTTATTAGAAATATGTTTTTTTATTTAATTTTTTTCAGAAAAAGGTAAAATATTTTCTTTTTACCAGTTGTTAATAATAACGTAATTATAATGTTATCCTTTTTAAAACTGTTATTTTTTCACATCAAAGATCATCTTATTAGAAGTTGATAAAATGATAAAAATATAACAGGTAGTCGTTTTTCTAATTACAAAAACAAATAAATTCTTATTTTCAAATACATATTGCACCTATAAGATGTGCTCCCCGTCGTGTAGGTCGCCGCAATTTTTCCTTACTATATACATATACATAAGTATGCTCAAAAATCTATAAAATTTAATAATATCATGATTAGTTTTAAAAAAAAAAATTGAATTAAAACTTTTTAATTGGTTATATGTTCGTAACTCACCCCTTAAAAGATTTTCTCGAGGATTTTCTATTGTCAATAATTTCTTCTATATATAATATTTTTATTTTGGAACAAGAATAAGTCGGCTGAACCCCACAAAAAAAATTAACACGCAGAGAAAGTTTTATTTTTTTTTTTGTTCTCTGTGCTCATTTAGTTTATAATAAATAACCTTTAAATCAAAATTTTAATGACACATCACCTTAAAACCTTAAAAATATTGAGAAAAAAAAAATTACATACATATGTATGAGTTAATATTTTCTAAAAGAAAAAAACTCCTTTTATAATTTAATTAAAAGAAATATTTTTATGATTGTCGAACCCTATACAAAAACATCAAAGACCCTTTTTTTGATTCAACAAAAAATAATATGAAAATTTTATCATCATTATCAGCTGAATATAAATTTGGTTAATAACACTTCAATAAATTTACTTTTTTTTTAAATAAAATTTTCATTATCAGCTTTTTTTTTTTTTTTTTTTTCAAAACGTTAACGACCTTACGAAAATTCTATGAAATTTTCATTTTCATATAATTTTTCTTGAAAAATAATAAAAATAACACCGTATAAAATAAAAAAAAATTGTTACTATTTTACTTAAAAAATTATAATATGATGTGATGGGGAGAATATCTTCAACACTTTGTTGGCGCAAAAATAAAATAATAAAAAGAAAAACAGGGATGAGTGTAAATAAAATCAATAATAAAAAAAAATATAAAATATATAAATTTTTTTTTTTATTGCCATTTAAACAGAATTCAAATACATAACATACATAATATGTAAGCAAGTATAAAAAAATTTAATAAAAAATAAAAAGGAATTTTCATTTTCAAAATGAATTATTAAAGGAATATCTTTTTTTTATTAAATTCGATTGCTTATTTAATAAATCTATAAATTTACAAAAAAAAAAAAACAAAATCTTTATATAAACCTTAAATACTGATAAAAAAAAATTATTATTTCTTTAAATAAAGAAATAAAAAATAATATTTTTATCAGCAATTTATAATTTGCTAAATTTTATATTAATTCGTATTGAAAGAGAAAAATAAAGATATTACGTTTTATTATAGAATTTATTTAATTTTTATTTCTTCTATAAATGAAATTGCAAAATTTCAATGTTAATACATAATTGATTATGGAATTACATGGGAATCATTTTTTTTTTTTTCAAACATTTATATAATTTTTATTTTATTTTTTTTTCGATATTTTTAAAATAATAATTTATAAATAAATAACTCTGGGTCATTTTATTTATACTTCACTTCGCCTATATTTTACATAAATTTATGCTGATTTCATTGATAAACATTATTAAGAGAGAAGATTATATGGTATACTCAGAAAATATGTTCATTGTGCCAATATTTAATCAACTCAATTCAAATTTCTATAATTTTATTTACAGTAGGTTGAAATATTATAATACTAAATATTTATAATGATAATTATATTAAGTATGTTTACAATGCGGATTATGTATTTATATTTTTATAATATTATAATGTGCATGTGATCGGTAAGTTGTATTTAAAATCGTAAATTTAGCTTGGTAAACGGTATATTACATGCGTCAATACACATGTAATTATTTAATTAAGTAAATTTTATTTACATTCTCCGTATTAAGTAAATTTTATTTACTTTCATCATTTTGAACTTGTGTTTATTTTTTGCATTGCAAATGTATTGATTGCAACTACCTTTCACATGCACATTAAAACAATATACAAAACATGTTAATAAAATTTGTTATACAGCTCGTTGTCTATATACACAAAAACACATGGACACTTGTCAATATTATTTCACTCGACCTAACGGTCTCGTGATATAAGTAAGTATTGACCATGGTAGGTTCACTTAGAACAAAATTAATTTCAGTTTTTTTAATGTGTTTCACCTTTCAACCACATGCAGCGCTCTTGTTTGTTTACGTTTTGTTTTATTGTCAACCCAGCCGGCTGAGCTTTTTTTCTTATTTATTTATTTTTTTTTTTGAAATAAAAGTGTTTGGACGTGTAGGTGATTTATTTTGAGAAAAAATTATAAATATCTGCTAGAAATAAATAAATAAATAAAAAAGTTGAATATATTTGAATTTTAATTGTGGATTTTATTTAAAAAAAAAACAAAAACAAAAACAAAGTTGGATTTATTGGAATTTAAGTTAATTTAAGATTAATAATAATAATACATTTAAGATTATACATTTAATTTATTAATTACTAATTATTGAAATAAAATAAATATAATTTTAAGTGAAAATGTTAGAACACAATGTGATATGAACTAAAAAAATTAAGAAAATAAAAAATTTGCTATAAAAATAAATTTATCTTTTATTCATAATCTTATTTTTTTCCTGCAAATTTGAATTTTAATAATTTTATTTGAAATATTAGAAATAAATTGCCACCTACAAAAATTTTATTTTTTTAGTTCACCTTCCCTCCACAAATCCACCAGGCGCTGTAGTAGATCTTTGAGTGGGCCATCTATTACTATATCTTATCTATGGTATTGACTCGTGTCTATGTGTTTTTGTGTATACACAACTCGTTGTAATAAAAAATTTTCTTAACATGTGTTGTAATCTACTATTGCAACACAAACTATATATGTTGTTAGAATAACATTTTTGGAATATATTTTAGTTTATATATATACAATTTGTTTCGGAATATCTAACATTTGATAGTAGCATTCATATTCACCAGTTTTGCCATTCACTATTTTTCAGTTTCCACGTCATCCATGTTAAGAGAATCTAATTAAAGTTTAAAAAGCGATTTAATAGTACGAGTTTTTTTTAATTTAAAAGAATGTTTCAGATAAGCGATTTTAGTCCGCGTTTTTATTATTTAAAAAAGAAAATTAGTAAAATATTAGTAAAACAAAAATTTAAGTGCTTACAGTATTACAGTACGGTTTAAGCCGATATGCTGTATCTAAAAATATTTCACATTTTGTTATTCTTTCTTTTCATATATGGAAATTATTGATACATATTGACATAAATAATAGAGTATGTACTTACAAGAATATCAACCTAAATTAATATTGGTAAATATGAAATAAAACTAAATTTTCTCTTTTTATCAGACACCACCACCAAAAATTTATATTGACCGAACGTCGTTGTTATTGATTTTTAATCCAAAAATGCATTAAAAATTTTTTAACAAAAACTTCCAAAATATTTATAGAAAAGCACGTCAAAACAATAATTGAAAAGGATTGTTAGTAAAACATCTAACAATAATAGTAATATTTTCATTTTCCCATAAAATTGAAATTGAAAACAAAGTTTCTATAATGGTCATTGTCAATATTAACTAAATATCAAAATTTTTTTTCGAAAAAATAATATTCTGCACGTCAGGATTTATTTTTAATATTTTGATTTCATCTTTTTCAGCAACTTGAATTTAATTCAATTATTTATGCGTTAATGGAAAAAAAATTAAATGTACGTGAATGTATATATAATTACATTATGTTCGGGTATACGTTTTTTTAATGGAAAATATTAAAAAAAAAAAAAAAAGAAGGTTTTATGCATACCTGTGCACTTAGCTTTGATAGTAAGTAATTATTTCATTATTTTTGATTTTATTGAAATTAATTTGAAGGTGAGCAAAGTTTTATACCTTACAAAAATATTTTGTGTATAACATTTGACTATTTGAGGTATATTGGTATATATAGGTATATTGGTTTTTATGTAAAGGAATCCAACACATTGTCGGTGGTCCCCAAGTCTTGAAAACAGCAAATGTGGAATGAAACAACAAAAAAAAAATTTTTAATTTTTTCTTTTAATGTTGAAGTATAAGTAAATCTATTTTTCACGGCAAGAAGGAAGAAATAAGAGCCAATTAAAAATAAAATAATAAGTATGTTAAATTTTTCCAGTGAAATATGGTTTTCAAAATTCCATTAAACGTTAACGTTAAGAGATTTTATTGAAAAAAAATTTTAAAGGTCAATTTTAAAAATTTGTATAAATAAGTAGAAATTGTTTTTATATTGTTCATTGCATTGATTTTTTTACAGAGTAGATAAATGAGTTCTTAATTAATATAGTTATTTACAAAAAAAATTATAAGCAAACTAATCTCGAGGAAAAAATCTTTTGCCATCCATGAATATAAATAATTCAAACTCAAAGAAAATACCTATATACCTGAAACTACTCTTTAACATAGTAAAATATTATCTATAATCAGGTTAAACTATTAAGAGTATGTGGCATGCATCTAAGGAAAATATCTAACGAAAAATTTTAATTCAAAAAAGTTTACTTAACTTTCAAAATATTATATTCTCTTCACATTATATAGCCAAGAAGTGATTTTTTTTTTTTATAATATGTAGTTATTTTTATTGAACGAAATTTGAATTTATTTATGATTAAAATTAAATTATTTTGTTTAAAAAAATTCCCATGAATTATTTAATTATTTTAATAATAATTAATATTTCATTAAGTTTCTTAGGGTTCTGAGTTGTTTGCAAAATAAAAGTTATTTTAATACGTTTAGCTGTTAACGCTCCCAATAAAATTAATTTTTAAGATTTAATTAAATGATAAAAACCAATTTACTTTTTTTTTTCCTATCAGACAAAAGAAAACCCTAAAACACAGATGATTTTTATGTGCTATTTTACTAATTTTTTTTAACGCAATTCATGATGGACTCTATTTTCTTTGGTTTTTATTAACTAAACTATAATGAAAATAGATATAAAGTTGACTAAACCAAGGGTTATAATAATTTTACCTATATATTATTGTAATAAAATTAATAGATTTACTTTTATTTGGTAAGATAAAATCTTAATCCATATATACTATCAAAATAAAATCTTTCTTTTTATTATTATTGAAAATACTTATTGTATAGATTTTAATTAAAATATATAAAAATGGTTTTGATGTTCAGTGGTTCAAAAGATTTCGAATTGTTTATATTAAATATAGGTCGTATATTTTAATGATTTCATTAAGCTGATAAGGTAAAAAAAAAACCAAACAAAGGATCTTAAAGAATTTTATATTACGTAAATTTGTTTCTAAATCATCTTAGTTATAAAAAAAAAATTATACGATAATGAGATGTTCGATTAGCTGTTTAGTTAACAATTGATTACTATAAGCTCACAAAGTTGAATTGCATTGTCTTAAGACATAAGACATCGTAGAATCTTATATGAACCAAAATGTTTAGATTTAAAATAATTCAAATAATAATTTATTACAGTTTTCCAAAGTGAAAATTAAACTAATAGAAAATGATTTTCCAAATTTTTTCTATAATTTATGTTACATTATTATAAGTACAATAAATTTATGTAATATATGATTATGAATAAATATATAATTTTTTTTTTTTTTAACTTACATTTTGGGAATTTCCATTGGATGGGTTACTGGGAAGCGAGGGGCCCGTTCTGTGTCTTAAACGGGCCAATGCACTCCGAAGGCCCTCCGTATTGTTTTTGTCGGGCCCCTGTTCAAATAAAATGCACCCACAAATAAACACTTTGAATTTGTTTTTTTTACTAATTTTTGTTAAAAAAAAAAAATCGATTGAAAAAAAATTAAAATTTTTCTAATAAAATAATTTATCTAATTTATAACATTTAAAAAAAATTAAATATGTATATTATTTAATATTTTATTTAAAAAGAATTTTTTTTTTTATATACATTTATCATCGCGGAATTCTTTAAGATTCAAAGACTTCATAAACTTTTAAGTGTATTAAGTTTTCATTTATTAAATTTTTTTTTTAGAAAATAATAATTTATTATACTTTTGAAACTTTTATTTTCATGAATTAAACCTGAAAAGAAAAAAAAAAGAAAAATTAAATATTAATCAGTTGATAAACTTAATAAATCTCTTCAATTTTTTTGTTAGTTAAAAACATAAAATTTATTTCAGTTTTTTTTTAATTTTCACAATTTATTTCGATTATAATTTTTCATTATTTATGGTTCTAAAAATTGTTATAAATATCACAAAAAAATTTGTAAATTTGATTGAGGAAAATACTATCAAAACACCAAACAGTATAATTTCATTAAGGTAATATTTTGTTTTATAATTTATATCAATGAAGTTTCAGTAATTTTTTTATATACTAATCTAGATGATAGTACTAGTGTAGATAATAATGGATTTATTAAAATTGCTTTTTTATTATTAAGAATTCTTTTTACTTGAAATTATTGGAAGATTGTTGAATTGTTTTGTCCTAGTTCTTACAAATCATGCTTAGGAGTTATAATAATGATTCACTTGAAGTCTATCATTGTCATTTCTTGATATTGCATAATTCAATTTTTGTTATTTGAATTAATTGTATATTGTCATTCTTGATTTTTTCAAACAATAAGAACTATGTCAATTAAATTGAATTAAGATAGTTCAAATAGGGAGATTGCTTTATATGAATTCATAAAACAATTTTTAAAATTTTAAATATACAATTTTTTAATAAACAACAAGCCAACTTTATTATGACTTTAAATAATAACTCCTTTTTAAATAAATATCTACATATATATAAATAACTAAGTAATTATTTTCAGGAATTTAATTTTTTGTCAACTTATTCATATGTGCAGATATGAGAAAATCAAAATTTTCGTGACTAATTTCCGTTTTTTTTTTTTATTACATTGAACAAAGTTAAATCATTTCCTAACGATTGATCAAAGAGTTACAGGCTTTTAGCAAAAAAAATATTTTTTTTCTGCGAAATAAAATTTTATTATAAAACCCTCAATTTTTTAGTAAAATTTGGTTAGGCATGTTTTCTCCTACAAGTTTATTTTTTCATAAAAATAAAATAACTTTTATTTTTCTTATACACACATATGTACATTATATTTATATTTGAGTTCGGCAAAATAAACATCCTTTATAAAATTCAATTTGAAGGGAAAATTGGTTTCAATAAATGTTTGATGAAAGAAAAACGACAACATTTTTTTTTTTCTCCCCATATAAAAGGTATTTAGTTATTTACCAAGCTTTTTAATTAAAGGAAAGAAATATAATTAATGTCTTTATTTTGTGTATTAAGAAAGAATAATGTTACTCAAAATTTAATTAAATAAAAGTGTCAAAATAAAAGTGTGATTTTTTTTGCAAAGTTTAAGTTTATTTTTAATAAATTTACAATTTGATATTAGTTATAATATGGCATTGTATCGTTGTCATCGAATAATGAATTTAAATACTTAAATAATAAAATTTTATATTATTCGGTTTGATTAAAAGTATACGTGATTGTGTCATTGAAGAATCTGGCAGATTAAATTGGTTAGATTATGGGCCACATCTTCTGATTGCTACAATAACGAACTTTATACGAATCTATTTTGTTAAATTTTTTTTTATTTAATTTGTCTAGGATTAGAATGAAAATATTTGTTTTTATATATCAGGAAACTTTATTTGTTCAAAATTTGTCTTTCTAGGAACAATAAAAATACAATATTGTATGTATATTTACAGTACGTGTATCTAATGTTGTATAATTTTGAATTAGGAAAACATAAAGTAACGTTTTCTTCTCTTAGTACACAAAAATATAAACGTAATAAAATCATAAAACCGAATAAAATTTCATTGAATTTGCGCTTTTAACTTTATTTTATTGTCAAAATAAAATCTAGTTATAATTTTTGTCTTATTTTTATTGTTATTTTTTACCGTCACCTTTAAAATAAGATATACCTATGTGTGTGTTATATATATATATATTTTTTTTTTGTGCCTTAAGAATTTTCTTTAATATCCTATACAAAGCTTTTTGATGAATTTAAAACAGAACAAACAAAAAAAGTTAAAAATATAATGGTAGATACCTACCTAAAATATTTTTATAAGAAATAATAAAATAATAATAAAAAAGATATAAAAAACATTATTCTTTCAATGATGAATTACGCGGGAAACAAATTTTTGTTCTTTAAATCTTAAATTTTAAATCAGTAATACTGACAACATGTTATTATATTATTTTTCAGTTATGCTTATGCAGAGCGTTTACAGCAAAAACGTAAAGAATAAACTTAATTTTGTAAATGGTTAATTTTATTTTTATTTTTGTTTAATTTATTTTCTACAAATTAGGGGTGGAATAAGTTTTACGTCATCAGTATCACACATAAGATGAATAATATTTTAAAATATATTTCACAAATATGTGTTAATCTTCTTCTAGAACCGAAACAAAATTTTTGTTAGAAAACAAATTCTTCTAAAAATGTTTAGAATTATTATATTTTGAATTCAATAAACATTAAAAGTGAATAATAAATTTTGTATGCATATAAGATCATTATTTATAATTTCTTATAAATACTTAATATAAAAAAATAAACAAATTTTTTTTTTTTTTTTTTTTAATTTAGTTCTATATTTGATACCTAATCTATGTATACATTATACAAGTAGATACATTATGTATAACATTTTTTTTACATATATTTTTATATTTTTACTTAAAGTTTTAACATTTTGTTTTTGTTTGTTTTTTTTTTTCAGAAACTTATGTTATGAAATTTATGTTAACACTAAACTTATCATCGAGATGAAAATTATGTACACTCGTGTAATTTATGTATGTAAATGTATACTATATTGCCATATATTAAAAAGGCTTTTGATTTATTATATAATTGTAATAGTTCCACAAGCAGTTCAATGAACAATTAACTTCCAAATTATTATTCAGTATTTTATATTTAGATATTAAAGACTATAAAATTAGAGAAACCAATTTAATGGAAATTGTAGTTTCATTTCAATTTAGAGTTATATGTCTTTATTCAAGAGAAATCAAAAAAAGGTTTCACTAGATACCTATGTTATGCAAAATGATAATCTCAATGGAAATTGAATGAAATTATTCTTAGTAATAATATGAAATTAAATATCCTTACAAAACGATCTCTTATTATATGGGCAAACATTGTAAATTAAAGTTTAGGCTTAATCTATTAACGATAATATATAAAAATATAGTTTATGAAAACGTTCAATTGTAGTAGAAAAATATTATTTAATTTTTAATATATAGACACTTTTAAAATTTCTGTATTCAATAATTCTAACATTTCAAACCTCTAAACAAATAAAATATAAGTGTTCTAAGATAAAGCCAACCTAAAAGTCAATATTTAAATTTTAAAAACATCAAAACAAAGGAAAAGATTTGTTACAATAAAATCCTCTTTTAATAAATAAACTTTTTCAATTTTCATATCCCTTTTTTTATTTTTATTTTGTTAGATATCTTATTTTTCATGCTTTTTTTGTATACACATAAGTATAAAGTTAAAAGTGTTAAATACACTTTATAAAATTACAAAATCATGTCTTAATTTTTTTTTTTTTTTTTTTCGGTATTTTCATTTCTTTATATTTATATACATCTCTTATTTTATTAAATTTATTAAAATTTAAAGGATTTATGGTTCAACAAATAAAAATTTCACGAACATGGGAAAACAAAATTTTCAAATTCGATGAAACTTCAAAAGAAAAAGAAAAAATGGAAGACAAATTTCATTGAATTTGTTTTATATGGTGTTCGCATTAGGAGAATATTAGTGGAATATGCTGTTATCCGGAATATTTCAGGAATTTGAACTGGATTTTTCATATAAAAAAATATTCCGGAATTTGTATATTCCACTTTCATATTCTAGTTTGTCAGGGTTAGAATTCTACATTTATAGTTATTTTCACTCATTTTTTGAAATTTTGTTATAGTTGGCAACAATATTCTTGTCAAATTCGAGTCAAAATGAAAAAAAAAACAAAAAAAATTGATAAAAAGCGAGATAAAAAGTCAAAATTTTCGACAACAAAAACTTTTTCTCTTTCTCAATTTTATTTTTACATCATCAAATTCCAGTTCTCATCAAATTTTGTAATGCGAACGGCAATTTGTTTTCTAGAATATAAAGGGAATTTAAATTATAATGCGAACAAGGTATTATGTTGCGCGTATAAAATGGTACTTACGTATTAACTAAACTTAAATAAACCTATAAAATATTTAAGGGAGTTTAAGGTATACTACATACCGTCCCGCGCCGAAAATATATATATAATTTTATAAAGAATATTATATTTTTTTTCCTTATAACGTTATTATTTTATTTTGATAAAACATTAATGAAAAAAAAAGACTAAATCAATGAAATTAAAAGAATATTTATTTACTTAAAAAGAAAAAAGGAAAATTTTCCTTAAAATAAAAAATTAATTATTTATTAAGGATTTTGTCGAATTATCGATTCAAGTTTAAATAAATAAATTGCTGAAAATCTGATTCATGCTTGCCGTTTTTATAAGCAAAGTTAACTCCTAATTTTTCCTTCCACCAAATGGTCTGTAGCATAGAATAATATGAGAATTATTTTTCTATATCTTTAGTTAGTATTTCGAATGATTTTTCATATTTAATGTTTTATAGACCTTGTACAATTGTTTTTTAATTAATAATTTTTTTCATACTTCTAAGATTACCTAATTCTTTATTATTATTAACAATTGAATTAATGAATTCTTATCTTACTTTTGAGACTGATTTTATTTTAATAAACACGCAGTTTTCTTTCAATTATCTTTATTGTATTAACCTATGTAGCTTTAGCTTATAATTAGTTATATTTTTAGGTGTTAGCTGTACTGTATTGAATTAGAGTAAAAAAAAAAATAACCATTTCATTAAAATTTTAAATCGATTACAAAATGAATAGATATAATAATGTCAACGCCATCCATTCGTCCACAGACGTATTTTAACAAATTGATCTAAAATTTACAATTCAGTAATGAATTTTTTCAATAATGAATCTTTTTCAACCTCAAAGGGAAGCGGAGTCAGTTATTAAATTTACTTTATTTCCACAATCATTTCCAAAAATTGATGAATTGATGAATCAAAGAGAAAGAGTATGTACATATATAATAGGAGTTTCAATCCCATACAAAAAATACAGATAAAAAAATGAAACAAAAAACCTAAAATAAATCTATAATTACATCTTCATGAGCTTATATTTTTATACCTTTGAGAATTTCGTTCTAACAAAAGATTTTTAAACTTGACAAATAACAATAGATCTGTATAATTTTAAAAGTTTTAAAAAACTTTTGTGAGAAGGAAATTCTCGAAAAAAAAAAAAATATATATATATATATATATATATATATATATATATAAGCTTATGGGGTTGTGTTTTAATAATTTTTGGCTGATTTTATTAATTTGTATTTTTTGTATGGGACTGAAGCTTTTATTATATTTGTACATACACTTTAGTATTATTCACTGCAACAAAGAATCAGTGTCAGTCAAACGGGCATAAAACATAATAAAGTTTAGCCTATATAATACAACAAAATAGATATAATCTCAACTATTAAATTCAACTTGGACCGCCAAGTTCCTCAGTTTCAAACTAACATTGTGCTACAAAAAATTTATTTTCTATGAATTAAAGCAGAATTCTACAAAGCATCATCAAGAAAAACAGTTCATAAGAATCATAAGAAAACGAGCTTATTTAAAATGATAAATACTTTTATACTATTTTTTTATAAATAGATTTATATTTTGTAATAAATAAAGATAAATTTTGAAATTTCATTTTTCCTTCTATAACAGTTTCATAAGGCTTGCTAAAATATTTTTTCATTTAATTTTCTAAGAAATTTCCTAAAAATAATACCATAAAAAATCACAAAATCAAATTATGCACAAATTGTGATAAATTGTATGCTTTAAGAGTTCTTTTTGGTTTTTTTTTGATTTTCTTTATTTAATTATAGACTTTTTTCGAAATAAATCTGTAGAAAATTAAAAAATTTTCAATGTTTGAGCATTAAGACGTTAATAAATTCATCGAAAATGTCAAATTATAAAATTTCGTTGAGTTAGAAAAAAAATTATAACCCCGACTTTATTCGCTCATGATTCAAAATTAAAAATAATAAAAAACTTGAATATTTTTGAACTTGTGTATTTGTATTCGAAGCTTAAAGGTTTTTTTTTCTGATCAAAAATGGATATACATATATTTACATTTTATTTATTAGGCTGGAAAATCATTAACAATATATACATACATACGCTTACACATTAAAACTGAGAATCGAAGGGAACAGATTTCATACACATTTGTTTCCCTAAAATAAAATGTTTTCTTTCTTTCAAACTTATTTTGTACATAAAAAAAATAAAAATTTCAATATTTGGATCCATTTGTTTTTTTACAAACGAAATAATATATGAAACAAGTTCATGAAAAAAAAAAACTAAATGCTGTATGTTTTTTCCCCAAATTATTTTCATTCATTTCTAACTCTCTTCAAATCTACAAATTTTTGTCAATAAACTTTAAAGAAAAACATAGTAACATCTAAAAATTGTTGTGTGTGGTGTCTATATAAATTCTAAATCAAAAAATTCATCGAATAATATTTTTTTTCTTTATTTTCAATTTTGAAAAAGATTCTAGAATTTTTTTTTTTTGATAATTTTATTTTTGTATTTTGTTTTTTCATTTTATTTTCATAAAACTTTATTTCAAAAGTTTTACCCAATTCCTGAAATGAAAACTCATTCCTAAAGAAAAATAAATTTGAAAAAAAAAAAAAAAATATCGAATTATCGAAAAATATTTGAAAATAAATACACTCTCAGCAAAAGGAGTTTTATGATCGAAAACTAATTTTTGCTAATTTTATATCAGGATCGCATTAATTATAAAAATAATTTTAATTTAGTATTAATATTGATCCTGATATAAAATAAAGTAAATAAACTTATTAATCAATCGCACACGCACTGTTTATCAATTCACATTTTTTTATTCCACGGCGAAAAATTGTATAACTTTAAAACGTAAAATATTTAATTTCTTTATTGAAGCTTAGATGTATTATATTATATTGCGATTAAGTGTATAAAGTATAATCCTATTATTGGTAATAATTTTAAAATATTTCATACGACAAAAGGTAACAAAAAAAAACATACATATTTCAAATAATGAATATTTTAAAAGATATTGTGAAATTATAAAGTATGGTTTTGTAATTCGGGTCTCGTCAACGTCGTCGTGATGTTATGGCATTATTTTTTTTTTTTTTGTTGGTAATGAATAATCAATACTGCGGGTGAAGTTTTTGTATTCTGACGACAAAAAAAAAAAGGAAATTATGACAGTCTCTCTTATTGCTTACTTAGGAATTATCACCAAATTTCATGTTAACTTTTTTAATATAAATTTTTATATACCCATGAAACCGAAAAAAATTAACCAAAATATTTAATTAACTAAAAATAAATGATAAACTTTTACATATTTTATTAGCTCGTTGTTATATTTTTTACCACATACTAACAATTTTATGTAAAAGTTAAAAAAAAAAAAAAAACGAATAACAGGAAAACTGAATTAGTTGAATTTATTAAAATTCTGAAAAACAAATTTATGAAATATTTTGTATACCTATACCGTGTTAAATAATTTTCATTTGATTTCAATTTTTATTTATGAAATTTAAAATCAGTTTTGATGTTTCAATAAACTAATAAGGACTGGGCCGCAACATAAATATTATTGAAAAATGTATGTATATGTAACATTATATAATAATAATTATACAGAAATAAAAATCAAGACGTTCCGGTTGGAATTGGTGGTGACGTCAGATCTCGAAAAACGTATTTATGGTAATCTTTATATATTGTAAAAATCAAGATATAGCTAACCATTTACCGGGTCCAAATTTAAGAGAAATCTTCATGCAGATCAAACTAACATTCATGGTCAAATATGGTGTCGGGAAATGAAGTTCAGAGGCTCAACTATTATATTAAGTAGACTTATTTTCAACTAACTATTTCTTTCGATTTTCAACATCTTCATAAAATTCAGAAAATTCTTATAACATCTAGGTAGTTTTATCGTGAAATTTTATTATTTTATTCTAAATTTATTACACGAGTTGGAGAATTAAAACAAAAAAATTCTTTTCATTCTTTAGTATTATGAAAAAAGTTTCTATATTGACATACATTCCTCAAGTTCAAATTTATTTTATATTATATACTTATGTACATAACTACAAATAATTAGTGGAAGCAAATATTTAAATACAACAAAATACTTTCAATCTTATAATTGTATTAAGAGCTAAAGGGTTAATTGTTCCTTTTTATTACAAATTTTCTTAAAATTTTGATTCTTTTGTAGAAGATAATTTATTTTTTTTTTTCATAATTTTGGAAACCTCAAACAAAAACCCACTTCCAAAACATTGATTTACTAAAAATCGATAAAAAAAAAATACAATGAAATTATAAATAGAATTACAATTACTTTATTAGCACAATGGAAAATTTTTTCTTTGCCATAAGAAAACAATGTAGTTTCCAATCAAAAGAGGAAAAGATTTTCATTCATAAAAAAAAATATATTAGGTATAGATAATTATATATAAAAAAAAAATCAAGCTGATGGATGATATTCTTTTTAAACAAAATTTAATTTCACATTTTGGAACAGACTTCAATTACCTAAATCAAAACTGATTAAGAACAAAAATAATAGGGATACAATTTCAGTACATATATGTATTACTTTTTAAATTAGGCTCAATTTGAAGCTACATAATGATTACGTGGCAGTAAGCCTCATATAACTCATATAAAAAGAAATCTTGATGGAAGCTTCAAAAGAATCAATTTCCGCATAAGAACTCTCTATACATCATTAGAATTTCCGTTGATTTGAACCTGGTCAAGTTATAATGTTTCATATGATTTAGTAGAAAAGATAGATATTTTATATACATTGAGAAATCAATTCAACGTATAATCATGGAAAATGACAATTACGAAAACAAAAAAATATCTTAGTTTTCTTTTTCTTCCGTTTTTTTGCTTTTCAATTAATTTTAGCCTAAAAAACACTTATTAATACGTTTTATGCTTATCATCATTATATACATAAATATAATATATGTTAAATATCATAGTCAAATATAAAATATTATTTTTGTAATTTTTGCTAAAGAGATGGGAAATTATAGTTAGTCAACCAAACTATTAATGGTTAACAACACTAGCAATAAAAAATAAATAAAAGAAAAAAGATAATAAATATAAATAAAATCCACTCGTATTTTAAATAACCTTTGCTTAATACAGATATAATTATATGTACATACTTATATAATATAAATATAATCTAAATACATATAAATATAATCTTTAGGTTTTTTTTATGTTATTATTTTCATTTTCTTGTTAAGTATTGTTTAATTATATACATTTGATTTTAGTCTTTTGAGAATAAATTGAAATTTCTTTAAAAAAAAAACTCATGCCAGGAATTACATAATAAAAAATGGCATTAGATCAAATTTTGTCTTTTAACAATATATAAGTATGTGAAAAGAAATTATTATTCATATTCGAAAATTTTCACAGCTAAGACAGAAGAATTACCATAGCTTTTCTTTAATTAGAATTTCCCACAACTTTCTAGGTTATATTTAGCAACCTGACAAAAACGCGTTTTTTGCAAAAATTAGATTTTTATTCTTGAAAGTGCTAGTGGTATTAGAAATTATGTTTGTTCAACAAGTTTGCCGCCATTTTGGTTTTTTTAGGTTTTACCGTTACTTTTTGGTTACTTTGAAATTAAGCATTTTTGACTATGAAAAATTCGATATAGCCTTTCATGATGTTCTGGACTTTCAGGAGGAGTTTACCTTCATTTTTTTAGAAAGTTTTAGTTCCTGAAAATATTGTATAGATGGCGTTTTAACAAATTTTGTGTATTAAACTAAAATTACTCCAACTTTTGTGCAACATTTGTACTACAGAAATGAAACCAAAAAAAGACCGTTTCAAGACCTTTCCAACAAAAAAAAAATTTAAGAATCGAATAATAAATAAAAGAGGTATGCCAAATTAAAAAAATTACGAAAAAGAAAATGTCCGTTATTATTCAAAAACTCAATTTTAAAGAACGAATCCATAACAAAAATGACTGAAAAACCAAAATTTATGACGACATGTTTTTGGGAAATGCATGTTGGAACGTGAATGAACGGATAAAACGTTCGAATAATTTAAAACAATTATCTACTACTAAAAAACGTAAAAGCGACTCAAAACAACTCGTGAGTGAGATTTTGAATGATTCGGAGACAGAGCTGGACTGGCCTAACAAGCTAGAAGGAGTTTCCTGGTGGGCGGTACTAAAATCTGATGTCTAAAATTATAATGTTTTCTTTTAATTTTTTTTTAAGCGTGAGAAAATTTTTTTACAAAGAAAATTTTAATTTCCCGGTCCTAAATTCATTCCAGGTCCAGCCCTGTTCTTAGATACTCGACTTTATAGAACTTGCTATATGCCTTTCAGAAATTATTGTAAAATCAGATAGGATTAAATACTGAAAAAACAAATTACAATAGCAAAAAGTTTAGGTTATAAGTTTGGAAAAGAAAATTGGAAAGAAAATGAAATTGATTTGGAAGAAACATTAAAAAAAAAGAATTTCAAAGCTTATATGACAATGTATATGAAAGTGAAATGGAAGGGGAGTCTGTTTAAAACAGTTCTCGAAAATATATACAGTAAAAACAACACTAAAACTGAGCAAAAATTGAACCAAAATACTTCTAAACTGGTTTTATATAAAATGCCGCCAATCCAAAAGTACTGGACCGATTGAACCCGCGCGTGCGGCTTTCGAAAGGTATAAATATGTACTTTTTGACTGCGAAGTTTGAAAAATATCGTACGTAAGATCATGGAGCACAAGTTTTTTAAAAATGGCTAAAAATGGTCATTTTTTTGTATGGGGAAATCCTAAGAAGTGAATTATCTTCTAAAGCCTTAAAAAATTTCAATGGGAGCCTGCGGCTTTTTAAAGATGTCTGAAAGACCTATCCAAAATGGTATAGAGTGACCAAATCGGTTGAAAATTCAGGGAGCACATTCAATTGAAAAAACCCATTTTTTTATTTTTCAGTGTTTTTAGGGTTTCTCTACTGGCAACACCGAGTTGCCAACACCTGCAAAGAAAGCCCGCACGAATATCTACTTAAAATGATATCTGAAAATATTCTTGTAAATTTAACAACAGAGAGATGATAGTTTGAAGTTTCAAAATTTTCCAAGCCTTCTGCCACAAGAATCGTCTTATCTCCCAAAAAAAATTTTTTTTTTTTAAATCTGAAATGCAAAAACTTAGGTCAAATATCAGCTTATAAAATAAATGTAAAATGAAAGTCTAACGATTAACTTGAAAAAATTAAAAAAATGTCAGGTTGCTAAATATAATATAATAATATGATAATAATATGATAATATGATATATATATGCAAGTAATGTACCTAAACAATTAAATTAAAGATTTTGAAATTAAATAAAAGTATGCATAAAATTGGCAAAATGAAGATTAAAAAATTCTCGCCAGCTTCTTACAAAAATTCCCATAGAATTCAATATCTGTCTTAAAATATGTATAATTTATATTATATTATTACATGATGTAATTAGACATTTATTTTGAATCATGGCTAAATTATAAATTTTAATGCGTTGGGGATCGTTATGTTGTATTTAGTGCTATAGAATTTAGATCACTAAATGGAGTATTATATGCGTCAATACACATGCAATCATTTAGATCAGCGCTGTCCAACTTTTCGGCACATGTGTGCCAATTTTATCTTTTTGTAGGTTTGGCGGGCCAGTATACTTTAAATTTTAATTAAAAGTCATTTATAATTTTTTTTTAGTATTTTATTAGTTCATAGTTCAAGAAAATAAAGAAAAAAAAATATTAACATAATTATTATTAATGTGAAAACTGCTTATTTATATGGGCAGCTATAAGAACTTCGATATTTATATCAATTTTAGTAGAAGAAATTCTTAAAATTTCTTCTAGTGTTTTGTCGGCCATTGAATTTCTATATTTAGATTTGATATATTTCATGTCAGAAAATGCTCGTTCACAAATATATGTACTACCAAACATAGAAATTAATTTTAAGCCCAAATCGCGCAATTTTGGATATTTGTCGTTTGGAAATATTTTGAATAAATTTACCCCAGTCTCCAGCCTTGATTTAAAAAATTCGACAAAAACTAGATTAGAAAGAAAAATAAGACAAATAAATATTACTGATATAATGCTGGTCATTTTTAAAATTGACAAAAGTTAAAAAAAAAAAAATCCATTATACAGATATTTTTATTTTGTTAATAGGCCACAGAATATAATTATTTTTATTTTGTTAATGGGCCACAGAATATGATGAGCTGGGCCGCCAGTTGGACAGCGCTGATTTAGATGCATCTGCGTAAATAATGAAAAAATTTAGATGCATCAGCGTATATAATGAAAAAATTTAGATGCATCAGCGTAAATAATGAAATAATTTAGATGTTTCGTATTGAATATTACGTAATACCTAAACAAATATAATATCTCTGACAATATTTCAATACTGCCAAATTAAAAAAAAAAAAAAATGAGAAAAAATGAGAAGACAAAATATTCTCTCTTGCAACTACCTCTCCCCTACGCATTAAAACAGTATATTGGATATGTAAACAAAATTTGTTATACAACTCGTTCTGTATTTACACAAAAATTCATTGACAGTTGTCAATTTATATCACTCGACCTGCGGTCTCGTGATATAAGTATTGACTCGTGTCAATGTATTTTTGTGTATACAGAACTCTTAATTAATAACAAATTTAGTTTACATGTACAATAATCTACTATAAACTTTTTAACATTTTGATCCTTTAATATTGAAAAAAGTTAAAGTAAAAAATTGTTCTATGTATCTTTCAAACTTTTGCAATTTGAATAAAATTAAAAAACTCCATCCTTTTTTTTTTTTTTTATTTCAAACCTTTTAGGAAATATGGGTTGTTATGTTATAAATTTTGACATGTGCTATTAATTTGAAAAAATTCACATATCAACATTGATTTTTTCCATTTTTTTTTTTTTTTTATGAGCAATAACAATTTTTTTTTTTTAAATTGGGTTCATGGAGATTGAAAAATCTTACATAGATAGTTGTGTATTATCGAGTACCCCAATTATTTTAAGACGAGAGGTTCAGGGACTATTCTGATTTTCTAAATTAGAAATTTAAATTTTCTTTATCAATATGCCAATAATTATTGCAGTGAATTTCAATTAATAATTTTCTATAAATTTTTTTTTTAAATATTGTATACAATATGATAATCTTAGTCAATAAATAATACATATTTCAATATTTTAGAAGGTATCGACGGTAAAGTTTTTTTTTTATTATATTCTAATAAATTGAAAAATATTAAAGTTTTAAGTCTAAAGCAATATGCGCATAACCGCATAAATTGAAACATAAATTAATAATTCTAAAACAATACATAACTTCGTTTTTTAATTAAAACTTATATGAACATAGACAATATTATTCATTCATAAATTTACAAAATATAAATTAAAATTGATTTCTTCAAATAATTGATGATTCAAATCAAGGCCTTGTCCTTATAAAACAAAATTGATGAACACATATACCTTATACATGTGTACATAAGAATATAAATTTACATCATATCAAATATATGACCATAATAATACTGTGGTATACATATATATATATATATATAAATATATACATATATGTATAAATATATGAATTCTGAAAAAATAGGTGTATTTTTATAGCTCTTATATTTTTGTTTTATTGTACAAATGCCAAATAAGATAAAAATAAATTTATGTTCTCTGTTATTTTATATTAATATAGGTGTGCATAATGTCTTATGCTCATTTCAAAGACTTTGTTTAAATAAAATATAAAAAAAATAAAATGTAACATCAAGGACATCGGAAGAATTTTTCTTCGATAAATTTTGGATTTTTAAAATATTTTTAATAATAATTTTATAAAATCCAAAAAGAACTCATATAAATTCAATTAAATAGTCGGCTATTGATTAGCAATATATAGATAAAATGCATTTTGATATTATGAGTACATGCAAATAAGCCAGTACAGTTTTAATTCAAATTCCTGCTGTAATGATAAACTAGTATAGGCTTCGCCAACTTGAAGCTTTCTGTCAAACAAAATTTAAAGTTTTCAATGTTTTTTTTTTAATTTTTTCAAACCTGAGAAAAAGAAATTTATATGATTTGGCGACATTTGAGATGAAAAATTCGAAAAATTGTTTCTTATCTAATAAATGTAAAATGATTATCATTGAAATTTTGAAAAATAATTAAAATAAATGAACGTATTTCTTCCCTTTCTTGTTGCTATTTGTGTTTGCTTTTCAATGTTAACCGCAGAGTATTATTAACTTTTGAATCATTCATAATAATAACCACAATAAGTTTTTCTCCAATACGTATAAAATCGCGGTATTTTTATTTTTGATATATAAGAGAATATAAAATGATAAAGTTAATATTATACTTTTTCATTCTGTGCCTTCATTATCAATTCTAATGTAAAAATATGGAGAAAAAAAAAACTAGAAAAATTTTGTTTTATTCCTTTCTCAAATTTATGTATTTTACAGGCCGACCAAATGTATCTTAAAAAATCAGAGTTGGTAAGTGGGTTATATACAAATTTTGTAGCAATTTTGATATTCTACGATTAAATATTAAATATAGAATCCCAAAACAAATATTATTCTATATATAATGAACATTATTATAGTTTTTTTTTAAGTTTTAGGGCTGATCAAATGTAAAGCAATATAATTACTTCCATGCTTTAAAATCGATAAGAAAAATTAATTAGATTTCATTTTAAACAAAAAAGCATTAAAATTTTGACTTAAATACAAAAAACTATTCAATTTTTCACCAACAAAAATAAAAATATTTTATTGTATTGGCCACCCTAATATTATATTCCACAGAGTTTTCAGATTTTTTTATTTTAATTTTTTTTTGTTTACCGTCTACAAAGTTAGATTTTTACACATCAACAAATAATTCATGTTGAATGTGACAAAATACGTGGTAGTGCCCAGAATTCGTACGAAATAATTTAATAAATATATTTTTCAACAAAAAAAAAATTGTTTAATTTAGGAAAATACATAATGTGTTTTATTTAACTTTCAAATATATACACTTTTTTTTTATGTTATTAAAATTATCTTGATTAATTTGATTATACAAAGAAAGGATAATTTATCACGAAGATTTCTTTATCGAGAACAGATATAAATTTATTTGAAAAAAAAAAACATGTATGTAGACATTTTCACCTCAAGGGGTAATTAAGCTATTTCAAAAAATTCTAATTCGTACAATAACGAATTTCAAAATATTTAAAAAATATCTATCACAAAATATTTAAAAAAAAATTTAATAAAATTTCAGTCTAGGCGGTCTGGGCCCAAAAAACTTAAATAAAATAAATATTTTTCCCAAAATTTTTTCAATACCTTTTTTCACCTAAACATCAAAACCTCCATTTGCATGAAGTATATACTTTTTAACACCTATATTAGAATAGCTTCAATTCAGGACATATTATTTCATTCTCCTAACTTCTCACATCTTCGAATCTATATAGAAATACCAAAAAAAAATACCTTCATATGTTTGACATACCTTATTAGAATAATTTTACTTCTTAAGGACAGGGTTGACGAAATTAATATCAATTCTGCTCATATTTAACTTTATTTCAAAAACTTGCGTAAAAATGTAACACTTGCTATTATATTATTTACACACACACAGTGTATAACACATATATGTACTGTACAATGTGAAGAAGTTTTTAACATAATAACATAAATTATTTACAAAGATAAGTTTTTATAAAAGTGTTTCAAAAGTATAATTATTTTTTTTTTTTACTTATCTTTCACATTGTTCATTTCAAATATTAGGCTTTCATTTTAAATTTTAAGCCTTGTTGAAAAAATTCAATAAAAAATTCAGAGTTGGGAACAAATTTCGAAAAGAAAAATTTATCGCATCGTTATATTATATAAATTATAGTAATAATAATTAAATTAATATGAATTCTCATTTATTTTTGAAAATATTATAGCATTTTCCAATATGGTAGAAATTTAATAATTTATAATTATGTAATTGAAAAAAATTATTAACGTATTATTCAGACGTTTTAGAGAAAATGCATTTTATTATAACATTAATAATTTTGATCTATTATTAGCGAATTTCGGTTGTCATTATTTTTTTTAATTATAACTTTTTCGATGAATTCTAACTCATAAATTAATAATTAATTACATTTTGTAGCGATGTATTTTTTAACTAAGAAATTTTGTACTTACGAATTTATTAGTAGGGAAGAAGATAATAAGATAAATATTTTATATATAATTTAATGTTATTATTCAAATTCAAAAACAGTCTTCAAAAATTGATGTAAAAAAAACAATTAGATATTTGGATAAAATTATTTTATGGGTTACAGACATTTTTGATATTAGCATTTTCTACAATTCAAATTAAAATATGTATGTAGTTCATTAAAATCCAATTACTGAAATTAAAATCTGTTTTGTTTAATAATTTCCGTGTACATATGTATTTAAGTTATTATTATTTTTATTAATTCCCGATTGGCTCTAAAAATAAAAAAACAAATTGTAATTATGTTCATATTATATTACAATGGAATGTAATGGTATTTAAATAATTTCTCATGTAATTATTGTAAGAAAGTTAGTCCATTAGCTTTTAATAATAATTTTATATATTGGAAAAGTTCTGTTTCTATAAAAATTCACATGAACAGGCGTAACAGAATTTTTTTTTTTTTATTATTGATTGACTTGAAAAATTTTACGGACTTTGAATTTACAATATACCTACATATTATTTTTATTTTTCTCATGCCTGATAAAATAAAATACGAATTAAATAAAATATTTCCTCGAAAATGAATAAAAAAATATTTTGAAGTATACATCATTTGATTTTGCACAAATTATTTAAAATAAAAAAGTTGAAAACTTTTCATGTATGAAAGTGAATAAAAATAAAAACATAAAAATGTTAGGATTGGATAAAAAATAAACCTAATTGATATTTCATGCAATGAAAAATCGCCCGAAAATAGATAACATATCCATATTTTTCTTAGAAGGCAATGGCTTAGTAAAAAAAAAGACAGATTTTGTTTGAACATATACACTTAAGGATTTGGCAAATTCTTTCCTTAGCTGAGGATTTATTATGATTATTTTTGAATCTTTTTTTTTAATTTAAAGTAAAAATAAAGATATTGAAAAAAAAAATGTATTTTTCTTTAAATCATACACTTTATTATTAATTTGGAAATGACACGAAACATAAATAAGGGATATAACCATATAACTAACAAGAAATAAGATATAAGAAATATACTCATAGATTTCATTATGTAGCAGAACTTTAGTAAATAACATAAGTGATTCGCTAGAGTTCGTTTAAAAAAATTATAAAAAAAAATCGTTTTACTGTCACAGTATTCTCACTAAATGTTATAAGAAAGTATTTACAATCTGAATGGTTGGTTTGACACAGAAATTTATCGAACAAATTTAATTCACTCATACAACGTACATTAACATATGTAAATAGAATTAATTGTCAAAAATATTAATAGATTTTTGTTTCTGTCCAATAGTTCAATCAATTCAAATCATTCATATTGACATAATCAAACTTATTTACATTGACAGAAAATTACATTAAAACGAAAACCCCTTGTTTAACTTATTGCTATTACATCCTATATGCGTATGTTTACAAAATTTGCAGTTAAACACATGTCAGTTTTTAAGAAAGAGTTACAAATCTCTTATTTGACATCTCTATAAACATAATATATTATACTATAAACATAATAATATATAAAAAAAAAAAGGTTTTGAGTTGAAAAAATTGTTTTCACAAAAAAAAAAAACGCTCAGAAAAGTGAAAAAATAAAAAATATACCTACATAGTGTTGTGTGTTATATATATAGTGTATTATGTTAAAATAAAATATAAATTGTAAAATTTTATAATTTTTGGAAAAATTTACGTACCTACATAAAACATATAATATTTCAGATTTTTTTTAAATTTCTTTTCTTAAATTTCTTTTCATACACATATTATAAATATTATATTACTTTCACTTTCCATTCCCAAAGGTAATAAAATATTTTGAAATTTAAAATAAAAAAAAATAAAAAATATTTAAGACGAGCAAGATGCCTTTTGAGATTTTATTTTTGATTTGATTTTTTTAAATAATCATAATACTCGTAATATAAAAAAAAAAAAAATGAAATTTTGATGCTCATACAAAGTAAGTCTATTTGATTTTTTCTAGCTTGATTTGATTACATTATTTTAATGCTTGAAATGAATTTGATTGATTACACAATATTTACGCTTTTCTGTCAAAAATTTTGTTTTTATTATATTTTATTTGCTTATTTTTTATTATTATTATTTTGCTGAACTCGTTTAATTCATATAATTGAAAAAAAAAATATATTTATTTATGTATTATTATAAGCTATTTCCATTCATCCAATATATCCCACATAAATTCCGTTATTTCACTTACCGTTTCCATTACATTAAGTGGAATACGAAGTGGAATATATTGACATTTAAAAAAAAAAAAAAATTTAATAATTTTTTTTTTATTACTTTTTCATACAAAAAAAAATTTATTTATGTTTTTTTATTTATTTTTTTGTCACTTTGACAAAAAAATTTCTGACCAACCAAAAAATAATTAAAAAAAGTACCTAAAAATGTACTTTTTTTCATAAATTATGTACTTTTTTTGATAAATTTGGAATCCGAACCCTAACTTAAGTGGAATATAAAAAAGGGAAATAGAAATACAGGAATTTATTTTTATATGGAAATTCACCTGAAATATTCCGGAAAACTCAATATTCCACAAATATTCCACTAATAGAAATAGGTTATTATGTACAAATTTAACATTTTCAAATAATAGAAAAATAATTCTTTATCTAATATAAAAACTAAATTATTCTATTATTAACAGTACATTTCAAAATTTATTTTAATTTAATTAGAAGATTGCAAGAACTTCTTCAACTATTATTACATGATCATGAAGGATTGATGTGAGATGTTGTCCTTTCTTTTGCGGTATTTTGTTTATAAAATATGAGCTTAGGGTTTGAGTACCTTGACTTGATTTTAGCAATTATGTACGCCAGTATTAACAACAGAAACCGAAGGAGGAGTGTAGTTGTTATACATTTTGTATGGATTGTTTGTTATCAATATTAAATAATTTTTCATATCAAAGAGAAAACGTTTTAAATTCATTTTAAAAGTTGGGAGCGTGTGATTCGGAGAGTGAAATGAGGAACAGTACTATACACAAAGTGGAACGTCTGGTCACTCTTGAGTGTAACGTAAAAGGTTTCACAAATATTATTCGTAATTAAGAAATTAAGACTCAACCAAAAATGTCAACAACCAATAACACATCGAGAAATATCCATACATACATATTTCATTTTTTATAGAAATTAATTGTAAATTCTAAATAGTATCGGTAAAATGTCTACATTTGAAAATAACTGAAATTTCTATAGCAGATTATGATGACAGATTATTATAAAAATTATCTTTTCTTTTTTATAAATAAATATGGGCCCGATAAATCTTTCCTATGAATTTTTGGAGATTATATTACATTAAAAAATTTTAAAAGTTCTTAATTTTTATTTTTATTTTTTGTTTTTTTTTTTTTTTTTTCAATTCAAACCAATAACATACATACTTAAATTCATAAATATTTGAAGGGTACATTAAGTTTGAAAATTTATCATCCTCAAACAACCCAATCACTTTGAGATCGATAATGTACAAATCCTTAAAAAATATAATTTTCATTATTCTCATACACTGTTAAAAAATCATAAAATTCAACATTTTAGGTATATGTATAATGTATGTACATACTTCTACTGATGGTGTGGAATTAACGTTATGATTGAAAGAAAATTAGGAAAAAAAAACATAAAATGAAAATTCAATCAACCATAAGAAATGAAAAAAAAAAAAGAAATGAAAAGTTTATTGTATATTATTATGTTACGTGTAGACAGTAGTTACATTTTGGTTATTCAGTAGTAAATTTTTGTTTTTGTTTATAAAAGCTTTCAAATGTATAATATTGTATTTTATATAATAAAAATAAAAAATAATAGCAACTTAAAAAAAATTTTTTTTTTTAGAATTTTTTCAGAATGATTAAGTATTCAGTTGGGAAATCATAACTTATTACTGAGAAAAAGAAAACGGTAATTTTTTTTTTTAAATAAGAATAAAGTTTATAGTTAACACTGAACCATATTATTCTGTGAATACAAATACAATTATATTTAGTTATATTGAAGCTATTATAATATAAAAATTTCGAATTCTTAATTTAAAGTTTGTTTATTATAAAAGCAATAATTTTTTTACTTTTATTGTCGGCCACTATGGTGTTAAATTTAAATAAAGCATTCAAGTATATTTAAGTCCTGAAATATTGGAGATTGTATGGTTGTATGGTTGTATTCAATTATTATATTTAAGTTTGAATAACGTAAATTTTGAACAATAATTTCTAATTTTTTTCTATTTAAATAAAATAAGTTCTTTTAATATAAGTTTATAAAAACTATATCTATATATATAAAACCGAAGTTGTATGTTTGTATGTTTGTATGTTTGTATGTTTGTCTGTTACGAATAGGCTCCTAAACCGCTCAACCGATCGTTTTCAAACTTACATCATGTCTTTGTGTCAGGTCGGGGGTCGTTATAGGCTATTTTAAAATTTGATTGGCCTCCTACACAGGGACCTCCCCCGGGGACGGAATTCAAAAGTTCGTCCGATTTCATTCAAATTTGGTACGTAAAAAGAGGAAGTGATTACACACAAATTTCGTAACAAAAAAATTGTTGACCTCCTACCCAGTGACCTCCTACCCAGGGACCCCCCTTGGGGCGGATTTTAAAAGTTCGTCCGATTTCATTCAAATTTGGTATATAAAAAGAAGACCTGATTACACACAAATTCCGTAACAAAAAAGTTGTTGACCCAAAGACCCTCCTGGGGGCGGACTTTAAAAGTTCGTCAGATTCCATTTAAATTTGGTATGTAAAAAGAAGAACTGTTTACACACAAATTTCAGAACAAAAATTTTTTTGACCTCCTACCCAGCGATCTCCCACCCATAGGCTTGCCAGTTTTTAAAAACCCGAAATCTGGACAAATTGAAATTTTATTGGTTCAAATCTGGACAAATCTGGACAAAACCTAAAGAAATCTGGATAAAAATCTGGACAAAAATGATATGATTTTTTTTCAAAATTTACCATGAAATAAATTAATTTAGTTTTTTTATCGATCAATATAATTTTATTGCTTATTAATTCATAATGAATTCTTATTATAAATTTTGAAAATTATTATATAATGATAGAATCTTAATTATATAAAACCAGTGCATCTTTTGTAAAGAAAAAGGCTGTGGAACTCAACATTTTTCTAGGTAGGTAGTAGCCAATTCTCAGCCACCTGACTCATTATTTAACTTTGAATGAACAAAAAGTATAGAATATCAGCACTTGCCACTATAAAGTTTTGATTTTTGTATTTTTCAGACATTTTTCTACATAAATCGGGATTGTTTTATTTAATTTTTTTTTAATTCGTAGAATAAAGGAAAAAACCCATTTTCTCCTATTCTCAGTCTCAACCACCCAAACTCTATTCTCAGCCACTTTGGAGTTTTTAAAGAATTAAGCAATAAAATTCGGTTTTAAGTAATAATTTCGTTCAATTTAATTTAATTAGGAACTATAAGTTCATAAAACCTAAATTAGAAAACTTAAAAAAAACTTAAAAATAATTTTTATGCATTTTATAATAAGAAAAGTATAAAAAAAAATATTTTAAATATAAAACGGTAGTGGAACTGAGTTTAGATAATATTTACAATAAATATAGTTTTTGAATACTATTTTTTGTTTCAAATTTTATTTTATCTGCTAACAATATTGAAAAACTGGACAATCCAGATGTCCAGATTTGTGTCACTGAAATTTCTGGATTGTCCAGATGTCCAGATTTGAAAAATTTAAAATCTGGACAGGTGCCGAGAAATCTGGACAATCCAGATGAAAACTGGACGTCTGGCAACCCTACCTACCCAAGACCTCCCATCTGACCGGACTTGCAAAGTTCGTCCGATTTCATTCAAATTTGGTATGTAAACAGAAGAACTGATTACACACAAATTTCGTAACAAAAAATTTGTTGACCTCCTACCCAGAGACCTCCCCGGGGGCGGACTTCAAAAGTTCGTCCGATTTCATTCAAATTTGGTATGTAAAAAGAGGAACTGATTACACACAAATTTCTTAACAAAAAGTTTATTGACCTCCTCGGGGAGGACTTAAAAAGTTTGTCCGATTTCATTTAAATTTGGTTCATAAAAATGATTAAATACACGAAATTCGTAACAAAAAATTTGGCTCCCTCTTCCAATATATAGAAATCAATTTCTTTATTACTAATAACTAAAAAATATTAAAAACTAAACCACTTAACCGATCGTTTCGAAATTTACACCGTCTCTTTGTCTCGGAGTCGTTTTAGGTTATTTTAAAATTTGAATGGCACCAATTTCATTCAAATTTGATTCATAAAAAGAGGAAATGGATAAAAACACAAATTTGGTTTGGTTTGGAAACCTGTTTAAGGGAAGGATATCATTAGATTTCATACAATTTAAGTGTTGAATAAGTAGAAATGATAAATATTAATTATTCTTAGATATTTTCCCAAATTTATAAAATAATAGCTCCTATAATTGTTCATCAATCTGACAACAAAAATTTCACTTAAAACGTGTGTTCCACAACAACGTGTGTGCGAGTACAGCTAGTATATATGTATATGTAATTAAAAATGCATGAAACTCGAATTGTTACTTTAAATTTTTAGTTCATCTTACTAACTTAAATATATTAACTTCAATTTCAATAATAATTGAAAAAAAAAATCAATATAGATACTGATATTTTAGCAATGAATTATCAGAAATTCTTATTGAAACATTATTGATCAGATACTGAATTCACATTAAAAACATAACATAAATAATATACCTTACAGTTCATTTGTATAGTATACTCTTTTTTACATAAAATTAAAACATAAAATTTTAATATTTACATTTGAATTTTTTATCAAAAGGACGATTAAAAAAAATTATGCATTTTAAAGTGAACAAAAAGGTTCAAATTCTATTTTTGTTTAATTAAATTGGATCAACATACAGATACAATACATAATGTTTACATACCTTTAAAAAGTCCCCAGTAAAAATAGATTGTAAAAATAATAAATTCATTCTTGTTAACCTCAAAAATAACAAGAATAATTTATTCTGAATGAAAAAAAAAATTTGAATATGAACCGTTAGTGAAAATTAAAAATAAAATATCAATAAACTATGTAGACGGGAATTTTTTATAATGTAATGTTTGGACTATCTAGGGCTGAACCAGACTTTTTTTTAATAGGGGAGAGGGCTGGGTTGTGGGTCGGCCTGTGTTGTGGGTCAGCTAATTTTTTCTGTCATGCTAAGTAAATTGGCGGATCTAACTACTGTCAAATTTTTGTTTTGACCCAAGGTAGTTTTTAAGCGAACACTGAAGTGAATGAAGGTATTGCTTATACAAGCTGCATACACCATGTGTCAAAATCGATAAAAAAAAGTGATTTTAAGATTTTTTCAAAGTGCCATTTTGTTGAGTAAATGAATTGTAAACGGTGAGTTGAATGCATCAACGTTAAGTTAAAATCTTATATTTTTCGAATTAGTATGACATTAAGATGATATACGAGTGGACAATTTTTTTTTCCTCGACTTTAAAAATGTCGTCATGGTTAGGTTGTGGGTCAGCGATTGGCTGGGTTGTGGGTCACCATTTTTTTCCCACTGTATGGCATACACACCATATATGAGTGTCAATTATCGTTAGTTTTGTCAGTATAAAGTGTTTTTTATGATTTGACCAGTATTTTAATGCAAGTTTTTTTATTGTTAATCATATTTTTACCGAAAAAGACAACTGAACCTCAAAAAATCAACTTTTTGCAATTGATGATGATTATTGAAAACTGTCACTTTTTGAAACTATTTTTGCCATTGACGGCTTCTAAAATTAATAAAAATTAATATTTTTGATATTTATCGAGGTTTTACTTCAATTTTTTCCATTTTAGTAAGGTTTTTCTAGGTGACCCACAACCCAGCCACTTTTTTTTTTCGCGTAGTCACAAAAATGGTCATAAAACTTTTTGAGTTTTTTGAATCACTATACTTTCTTCGGAGAAAAGTTGCGTAAGAACATAACCTTTCCAACAATGTACTTTATTTAGCTAATTTCTAAATTATAGGCAAAACCCGACCCATAACCCAGCCCTCTCCCTTACATTATTCAGTTGTGTTTTATTTCATGTTCTTTCAACCTCAACATCGAGTTTTTTATTCTGTGTCACCAACCTTTTTCGTTTTTCTCTATATGATTTGAATGGATTTAGAAATGCGAAATTAAAAATTTTCACTAGAACTCAATAAAAAATGTTTAAAAAATAAAATTTTGTTAAAATAAAAACTGGAACACCAGTATTGCCCTAGAAAAGTCAGGCCTATTATAATAACTGCTCTATTTTGTACAGAATTATTTTCATTACGCATTCATTTTCAAACCACTACTTAGCATTAATATCGAGATATTTAGAAGGGTGTTAATGAGAAAAAGAACCCTGAAGAAATTTTCGAATAATTTTATTTGATAATTTTATTGATACCCTACCCATTCAATTTATTTTCTTAATTTAATTATTTTGAGCACATTAACATAATATACATATATATCTCAATTAGTTTTGCTGGTATTAGTTTCCAAAATTAATAAAACTGGCACATCAATCATTGAAGTATTTTAATAAAAAGTGAATGAACAAACATTAAAAATAAAATGTATTAATATAAGTATAGTATATTATGATTTTTAATTAAGGGATATAACTTGCTGTACCCGCACACACGTTGTTGTGGAACACACGTTTTAAGTGAATTTTTTGTTGTCATATTTATGAACAATTATAGGAGCTAGTTATTTTATAAATTTGGGAAAATATCTAAGAATAATTAATATTTATCATTTCTACTTATTTAACACTTAAATTGTATGTAATCGAATGATATCCTTCCCTTAAACAGGTTTCCAAACCAAACCAAATTTGTGTTTTTATGAATTTCCTCTTTTTATGAATCAAATTTGAATGCAGTCCTCCCCGGGAGAGATTTCTGGGTAAGGTGCCATTCAAATTTTAAAATAGCCTATAACGACCCCGAGACAAAAGGACGGTGTAAGTTTCGAAACGATCGGTTGAGTGGTTTAGTTTTTAATATTTTGTAGATATTAGTAATAAAGAAATTGATTTCTAAATATAGAGACCGCCTAAAAAGACTATTTTTATGTACCAAATTTAAATGAAATCGGACGAAGTTCTCCCCTAGGGTAAGAGGTCAATAAATTTTTTGATTCGAAATTTATGTGTAACCATTCCTCTTTTTACGTGTCAAATTTGAATTAAATCGGACGAACTTTTGAAGTTCGCCCCCCGGGGGAGGTCGCTGACTAGGAGGTCAACAAATTTTTTGTTACGAAATTGTGTGTAATTATTTCCTCTTCTTACGTACGAAATTTAAATGAAATCGGACGAACTTTTAAAGTCCGCCCCCAGGGAGGTCCCTGAATAGGAGGTCAACAAAATTTTTGTTACAAAATTTGTGTGTAATCACTTCTCATACCAAATTTGAATGAAATCGGACGAACTTTTAAAGTCCGTCAAGAGGGGAGTTCCCTGTGCAGGATGTCAACAAATTTTTTGTTACGAAATTTGTTTGTAATCAGTTCTTTTTACATACCAAATTTAAATGAAATCGGACGAACTTTTAAAGTCCGCCCCCAGGGGATCTCTGGATAGGAGGTCCCTGGGTAGGAGGTCAACAAATTTTTTGTTATGATATTTGTGTGTAATCAGTTCCTCTTTTTACATACCAAATTTGAATGAAATCGGACGAAATTTTGAAGTCCGCCCCCAGGGGAGGTCTCTGGGTAGGAGGTTCCTGGGTAGGAGGTCAACAAATTTTTAGTTGCGAAATTTGTGTGTAATCAGTTCCTCTTTTTACATACCAAATTTGAATGAAATCGGACGAACTTTTTAATCCGCCCCGAGGGGATATCCGTGGGTAGGAGCTCGCTGGGTAGGAGGTTAACAAATATTTTGTTACGGAATTTGTTTGTAATCACTTTCTCTTTTTACGTACCAAATTTGAATGAAATCGGACGAACTTTTGAAGACCGTCCCCGGGGGAGGTCCCTGGGTAGGAGGCCAATCAAATTTTAAAATAGCCTATAACGACCACCGACCTGACACAAAGACATGGTGTAAGTTTGAAAACGATCGGTTGAGCGGTTTAGGAGCCTATTCGAAACAGACAAACAGACAAACATACAAACATACAAACAGACGAACATACAACTTCGGTTTTATATATATAGATATAGCACTAAATAATAATTAAAAAAGTAATACTTGGTCATTAAGTTTTTTCGAATTTTCGTCCTACAACAATGAATGAGCCAATAATAGAAAATAACAAGTAAATAATGTTGTTCAAATTTTTGTTATATTTAGCGTACAAAGATGCATACATGTGTACATGTGTATAAGAGAGGATCTAATTTTCCAAAAATTAACCCTCGAAAATTAATGATAAAACACGTAAACTAACCAAGATAATTAAATTTTTCCATACAAAAATTTAACATTGAAAATACACAAATTTATTAAATACTAATTTGATTACATTCAATTTATTTTATTATAGGTACATTTTTACCTCGATTTTTACTGATGAATATATATTATTTTTTAGCTATTAAGCTTTTATGCTATATAGTATATGCGGTTTCCAGAATATATTAAATCACAAGCTCTTTTTTTGCAGTGCAGTCATTACATTGCAAAAAAAAATAAATAAATAACGACAAATGCTTGAAAAGAAAATTATCCCCAATTGAAAATTTGTAAAGAAAAAATTTCCACATTTATTAAAAAATAAAATATTTTTCACACAAAATAAAATAAATTCGGCCGACCTATGCACTTATGGAAATAAAAAATTATAAGTATAGCTACCTTCAAAATATTTTATGTTATTTTATGTTTTTGGAATCATTTTACTTTTATGACCAGATTTAATTTTTATCTTTGAATAGGGATAAATTTATTGTTAGAATCTAACAAAAAACTTATAAAGAAAAATCAACTGAATAGATGTTTTGAAAAAGTTTTTATTTTGTATATATATAAATAAACTTTTTCATTTAACTTTTGTGGTTAGTTAATCTGCTTAGGATGCAAAGCCTTTTAAACTTTAATAATGCTGAGTGATAATTTTTTTATATCGATTTATTTTATACCAATGACAAAGGGTGCAGAACGGAACACCGAAAAAAATTATCAGACAGGAAGGCGAACCAAGACGATCTTCACTATTACTACCACTGAATCATCCAGGTAGCCTACGTTTTTTATTTTATTTTTGTATATCATATTTTAAAATCAAATTCAAAAACGAATGAACCACTGGACGATAATAATAATCGTTCACTACCTTACTAATTTTTTATTTTACAGAAAAAAAAAGAAGAAAAATAACTAAAATTGTAAGCGGCCAATCGACAAAAAAGTTTTGGTATATTTTCACCAAAAGACAGTTTTGTTATTGAGCTTTACAACATTTCTTTCATATTTGGGTTACTAAGTTACTATATCAATAATAGGTAATATCTAACACTTTAAATCTTATTTTGAAACGTTCTTTAAAACTGACATTTGAAGAAATAAATTATTATGAAAATAAATTATGGTCATTGAAATAAAATAATATTGAAATATTATTTAAGGATCACAGAATTGTAAAAAAATATGTATTTTTTATGTATAAATAAATATGATATAATACGAATATAAATTATAATAGTTATGTTTCTTTTATATATATGTTGCTCGAATTTATAGTATGTATTAGTAAAGTAGGTTAACATTATAAACAACAAATCGGAAGAACCGAATAAAAAAAAATAAAAAAATTTTTTTTTCTTAGAATGGCAAAATAAAAATCAAATCCTTTTTTTATATCCTTTTTTATTAGAATATCCTTTTTATTTTCTTCAGGTTTTTTTTTTTTTTTTTGCTAAATCCCCAAATAGTTAAAGAATTATAAATAAAGAAAAAAAATAATTGTTTTTAGACTAAAAACAAATTATCAAACAAGAAATTAAATATTTATTCACCTTTTAAAGAAGAATACTCTTTTGTGTTAATATTAATTTTTTTTATGCAATTTTTCCATTAATTTATTTCAATTACTATGTAATTTGATGTTAAAATTCAAAAAAAAAAAGCGAAAATTATTAGAAGAAAATAAACACAGACAAGTTAGTAAGTACCTCTGTTGTGACACCAATAATTTTTTTTCGTTTGTTTATTTATTTTATTTTTTATTCCTTTTTTTTTGACAAATTTTTCGATTATTAAAAACAACAAAAACAAAAATATAAGACCAAGAAAAAAAATGTATTTTACTACAATCGTATTTTTAGTATATAAATAAATTATTTATATTTTAAATTTAACATCAAATTTGAAATAAATCAATATTTAATTTAAAAAAAAAAATATTTATTAATGAAACTATTTTTTTTAATAATTTTCTTATAATTTTCTTTTTTCAAAAATTTTATATATGTATATATAATTATATATATTTTTTTTGTATAAATTTTATTTAATTTTTTTTCCGAATATTTTTTATAATTTAATTTTGTTTTGTTACGAAATTTTTAAATATTAAATATCTTACATAAATTATTATTTTTTAGTTTAAGTTTAAGTAGACAGAATTATTATTATTTTTTTGTTTTATAGAATTTAATATAGATTTCAATACACATTTATATAAAGGTTTTTTTTAACATTTTTAAAACAAAAATTAAAAAAAAAACTAAGTTAAAAATTCTTTTCCCGCATTTTCTAGTTTTCCAAATGAACTTATCACAACAGCTTTCTACATCGTACTGAGAAAATATTTGACATAACTTCTCTATAAATAAAAATATTGAAAAAAAATTTTTTTTTAACTGGAGAAACTATGTATACAATTATGTATTTTAAATAATACAAGTTAAAAGAATACTGTATTCTAGAGAAAATTGAAGAATAATCTGCAAAGCCGGTGAAATAAGGACATGAACATAGAAAATTTTTAGAATAGAAATTAGAAAGAAAAATAAAAATCATTGACTTTTTAGGAAGCTAAAGATTTTTTTTATTTTTGATGGAATTTTGGATTTAGAATTCAACTATTCTTTGATCCTTGATTGATATCATTGATATTTTTACAAGTAAACTTTTTTTTTGTTTTTATTGGAATGAGAGTAGTAACAGAAATTTATATTTTGAGAAGGTTCATAATTTTTAATCTTCTTCGTAATTAATTTCTATTTTTAAAGTCAGAGTGTATCTATATATAATAAAATAAACTGAAGATACCAAAATTTCGATAACATTTCCTAAAGAATGAAAAAGTAATTGAAACAACCTTAACAAAATAAATTTATTAATAACCCTTATAATTTAAATAAAGAATAGATATATAAACTTTATATAATATAAATTCTTATCAAACATTTTTATATTGTATATCACAAAAAATTTACACCTTCTTGAACGACTACCTACCAAACTTAATTTACTTTTCATTCGAGACCCAATTTTAAACATAAAATATTTTATTTACATGCAAATATAAATAACATAAAGCATAATTTCCCAGTGATATTTAAATGCACTTAAAATTTTAATTAGAATTTTTTTTTTTCACAACAAGAGGATAATAACAACTTCTTCTATATCTAAACTATATATATTTTTTTTCTCTCTAAAAAACAATAATTTTATCTCTATGTATAAATGTTTTTTTTTATAATTTATTATAATACATTTGACAGCTGTCATTGAATTTATAAATTTTTATTTTCCAAAAACCTTGGTATTTTTTTTTTGTACATTAAATATCTATAATGTTAAAAGTTGAAAGAAGTTCAAAAGCATTGCAAGACCCTCTTATTATTGACAAAAAAAAAATGAAACACTTGACCGAGTTCCTTAATTATTCATTCTAAATAATAATAAAAAAAAAACACATTTTTTTATTTAAAAAAAAACTCTGCAGGACATGCGCCTAGACAGTTATATTAAGGAAAAAAAAAAGCTTGGAAAAACTAAATTTTTATATACACCTATACAAGAATCAGAGAGAAAAATTATTTATTTATCTTTTTAAAACTTGGTCAAATTTGAATAAACAAACAAGTTTAGTTGGAAAAACATAATGTGCAATTTTTTATTTTTTTATTTTTTACAAATAATAAGGCCACATTTCCAATACACTTTGTACAACATAATATCTATATATATATGCTATTCATATATATGTATAATATTATATACTTTTATCTGTATAATGTATATAAGCATATTATATAATGTATTAAAAATTTGACACAGATATTGTATATCTGTTATTGTTGTTAACCTAATTTGTTTACGTTTTGTATCTTATCTGTATTAGTTCATTTCACTATATATGTTATATGAAATATGACCATAGTAAAAAACATAATAATGTACATAAATGTAATAACATAATGTATATCTGTAAATACACTGTAAATACAATAGATACCATAAAAAAAAAAAATTAAAATGTATCAAAAATGTTGGTAAATAAAGAATAACCACGTGTTCTTGTTAACTTTAAAAATATGTATGTACAAAAAAAAAAACTAAAGACGATATTTATGTATACAAAATAAAAAAAAAAAAAAACATGTTTATTAAAAAAAATCTCTTAAAATAATAATAGTAAAATTCTAAAAAATTATCTGTTTTTGTTTGGAGACTGCGTACAAATTACGTGAATAAAATAATATGTATAATATACAAAAATTCTTCTTAACTAGGTACACATATTAAATTCCTATAATAAATATTTGGAACAAAAAAAAATAATATTTTAAACTTGCAGTTGCATCAAAAGCTAAAAATAGGCCGCTAAAGTGATATTAATCCTAAAATATATATTACTTTTATCTTTAAAGTGTTAAAACAGTTTCAATATAAAATATTATAAAGTGAATAACGCGGAATTCATCAAACGCACCCGTTGTGGACATTTCTAACCCAATTCGATTATTATGTATATGTATAAGTTATTAAGCTATATATACCAGTGATGGCAAAACTTTGAAGTATTGTGGGCGATTTTTGGGTAGATTAATTCTTACAGTCTAAAAGAAAAATTTTTTTAATAAAAAAAAAGTAGTTTTTAACTGTAGTATTTTATTTACCTAGAATAGTTACGAGATCGACAAGTCGACCGCAGTCGACGTCTTTGCAATATATATTATATACACTCATTTTGTTGCCTAAGATTTTAGACCTGATTTTGGGTATGTTTTGTGAGCTGATACAAGAAAACTAGTCACATTTTTCATATCAGCTCTTTATCTTGATTGCCAATTTCAATACCAAAGTATACAGAATACAAGCGAATTACCGTGTCATTAATCCGTTTCCGTTGATCTTTCATTATATACTCACCGCATATGTAACAAAACATATCAGTATCGTTAATGAAACTTCTTGACTTACTTGCCATCATAAATTTATACGATTAATCTCATAAAAGTAGTTATAACATGGACTGATTTTGAATAAAACCGTAAAAAATTTGAAATAAGAATTGTAAGTAAACCAGAGGTGTCAGCTGACATCTAGTAGCAGCAATGTAGTTCATACTAACTACTTTACCGACTACAGATGCGAACAGAGCTGCACCAATACAAAATTTTTTTTTTTGTAGGCCAGTGTAATCATTGATTTCTATATTTATCAAGATTGCCATCTCATAGGATCAAAATAAAATACACTAAGATCCAAAAATATGAACACAAAAATTTCCATTCATAAGATCTTTAATGGTCAATAAAATGAATTTAATAATAATGAATGAAAATAAGAATGATAAAAAAATTAAGTATTTACAAAAAAATTAAGAACAAAATAAAAAAACAATTTATTGTAAAGTCAAACATTTTCTGTTTTTAATAGTTCTTCCTTCTAAGTGGATTTGAATTTTGTTTCCAACGTCGCTTTTGTAACGACAAAATTTTATAAATATTACATTTCACATTCGATACTTGAAAATGCTTAATGCAAACAGCGATATTAATTAATCTATTTTGCTCTACCATCAATGTCCTTCGGAATACCAAAATTGGGAACTGCTGGCCTATCTGGCAGAATTATTTAAACATCCATTAATGCAATAATTACTTAAAATTTAACTATTCTTTTTTTTCTAAAAGCAAAATAATTTTCTTATTCAATATTTTTTTTTTCCATTCATTTTTTTCCAATAATTATAATGTTTAATATTTGTACAATATTTGCACTACTGTACTTAAAAAAAATTATTTAATAGTCCTTTTGGTAGTAATAATAATTTTTCAATTAAATATTTATATTATGGATTTTGTTTTCTAATTTAAAAAATTAGAATAAAAGAAATTTATACTTACAGATTATTTTGGTCTCACTTGAAGAGAATTATTTGAACTTTTTAAGGAATTAATTTTTATCAATAAATAAGTTTAATCATTAAATTTTTTTCGATTTAAAATTTTTCATACAATTTTTAAAATTTTAATGTAGGTAACTGACTTGCGATGCGATACTAACATACACGAAAATTTTCAGAGCAATATAGGGAACGTTCATAAAATCCCCGGTTATAAGATCCCCATACTAAATGTTGAAGATTTTATGGGATTTTATGTTCAAGATTTTATCGGGATTTATAGCCGCATCTTTCGAGAAATTATAATCGTTGAATTCGATCATCAGTGGCGGATTTAGAGTTGCTGCCGCCCTAGGTCCCATTTTATGCGCCACCCGTTTTGATTAACTAAATTCTATTAATTTTGAATCAATATTATTATTTAAATATAACTATATAAATCTTATTTTACTGAAATATAATTATTGAACATTACAAATAAAAATTCAGTAAACTCTATCAACCACTATTAACAAACAATGTTTCATTTTTCAAATGAATACCAAATGTGGATTCATACATTTTAATCCTCCGTATGTTTTTGATTAAAACCGAAATCAAATTTAAAAACTATTATGTTGTAATTCCAAAAGCTTTATATATGTGAGTGTGAGAGTAATCTCACTGAAGATACTAAAAGTAAAAAAGGATAGTAACATAATTAAGTATGTTCAAAACATTTTTCAAAGAAGCTTATCAATTTGATTATTTCTTTTTCATAACATTATTCGATAAAGACCAATTGAAAAGTAAATAATAGTAGATTATTGTATATGTAAACTAAATTTGTTATTAATTAAGAGTTCTGTATACACAAAAATACATTGACACGAGTCAATACTTATATCACGAGACCGAAGGTCGAGTGATATAAATTGACAAGTAGTGTCAATGTATTTTTGTGTAAATACAGAACGAGTTGTATAACAAATTTTGTTTACATATCCAATATACTGTTTTAATGCGTAGGGGAGAGGTAGTTGCAAAGAGAGAATATTTTTTCTTCTCATTTTTTCTCATTTTTTTGTTGTATTTGGCTGTATTGAAATATTGTGAGAGATATTATTTTTGTTTAGGTATTACCATAGATTAAGAATACAGAAAGATTGGAAGCTTCATACAACATTTTTTCAGTCTTTTTTGGTATTTTATTGTGAAGGTGTTAGTAAAACTAAATAAAATTCTTTTCAAACACATTGACTTAAAAATACCAAAAATAATGTTGTATGAAGCTTCCCATCTTTCTGTATTCTTAATCTATGGTATTACGCAATATTCAATACGAAACATCTAAATGATTTCATTATTTACGCTGATGCATCTAAATTTTTTCATTATATACGCTGATGCATCTAAATTTTTTCATTATTTACGCAGATGCATCTAAATGATTGCATGTGTATTGACGCATATAATACTCCATTTAGTGATCTAAATTCTATAGCACTAAATACAGCATAACGATCCCCAACGCATTAAAAAATTTAATGATATCTAATATTATAATTCTTAGAAAATTTTCTATAAATTCATCAAAAATAATCAGAATCAATTTTAAAAATGAATTGTCGTCACATTTTTTTGGCTCTATCACTGCTCAACACTGCATAAGATCCCCGGGTTTTTAAGGCGGCATCTCTCGAGCCAAAATCTTGGGGAGTAGTTATGTGCGTTAGCCTTAAATATAGAAATCAGTGATACAATATTTATCCCAGAATAAAAACAAATAAATATTAACTTGAATTTATTTAAAATTTATTTCATTACAAATATTATACAAGTTCAAACAAGCTATTTCATTTCATGCGGTTGCACTGAAATCTAATTTATATAAAATAAAGTGAAAACTTTATATAATTATTATATAATTTTAATTGAATAAAAAATAAAATATGAATTTTTAATTTTATATAATAAATGTTATAAAAGTTGAGATTCACTTATAAAGAAAATGTTATTATTGAGAATCTGAAAAAGTTTTATAAACTTTAAGAGCAATTATTAAAAAGTTTTTATTGATTGCTCTGATTTTATTAGATTTAATTTCTTTGAGAACTATGTGTGAAAAAATAATAATTGAATTTTCTTTTTATTTAAAATTGAGATCAATTATTATGTGTTACATTTAATTCCAATGTATATTACGTATTGCAAAATAATTAAATGCATATAAAAATATTCTTGGTTTGGGTTTTATGACTCGATTCATTACTTAACTATTAGAATTAGATACACACTATTAGAATTAGATACACAAAGTTGAATATAATACAGATAGATAGATACATAAAGTTGAATATTAAAACTGAAAGGTATAAAATGTCATAGTTAGAGTTGAATATTAAGTATTTATTTTTGTTCAAAAATTAAACGATTCTTGTCAATAAATGGAATTAGCATACCGAGAAATGATCACAACAATTTCCACGGTTTTTTTTTGGAATAAAGTTTCTGTTTTAATAAACTCTTATACTTGGACATCTCATGAGTAAATTTCGACAACGGATTATCAAAAATTATCCTCATTCGACGCAAAAGTGTCAATATATTTTACTAATTTTAGAACTCGTCGTTGAAAAAACGTTTTTTGTACTGGATTTCTAAGTAAAAGAGAAAGCTAAAAATTAAAAATAAAAATTTACAAAAATCTTTTTCCATACTTTATATCATACTTAATACCATGTTGGACGCGGAATTTATTATACTTTAAAACACCCAAAGATATTTAAACAAATTTAAGAAGAAAAGATAATAACTTTTTCTGGTTCATCAAGAAAAATATGAATTTGCAAATATAATCTTCCTTTTTTGACCTAGGTATATTTAATTCCGAGATCTACTTTTTCGATTCATCATATAATTCGAAATACATATTCTTTTTTTATTTATCGCATACTTAGAGCAGTCACAATCTTAGAAAAAATTCAACCATAGCAAAAAAATAAATAAAATAAATTGTTTATTTGATTTAAAGCAATTTTTCTAAATAATTAATTTTTAGTTTCTACTTTGAATTTCGGTAGCTCCCAAAAAAACCTTTTTTAAACGGTGGGTTCTGGATTTAGAAACATTGACAATTCTGCGTCGATTTATGGTAATTTTTTTTTAAAATTTGCCTCGTAATTGGCACTTGAGATACCCGGATATTATTTATTTTTTTAAAATATAATTTTTTTAGAGTACAATTAAAAAAGATTAAAAAATACAACACGATAACTAATCTATACGAAAGAAAATAACAATTTTAATCTTGTATGAAATTAAATTTATACAGGGTGCTTTCTTACGTTAAATTTCTTTAAGGTCAAGAATTACAGAAACACAATTTTTATTAATTTAAAACTTTCGAGAATATGAACAAGAAATTTTAATCTTTTGTGAGACTTAGAAAATTGAATCATGGAAGATATTTTTGCCATTCGTCTATAAAACTCTATTTCGTTCTCAATAAATAGAAGCAAGAATAATATGCAAAACAAAATATTATTCTACGATTAAGTGTACGTGAATACACTGTAAATTTTTTTTCATTTCAAACTGATAAAAAAATACCGGGTTGATATAATAATAATAACAAAAATAAATTCGTATATTTTATTAATTTATTATAAATCAATTTAGATATAGATTCTAATCTAGGCAGAGTAGTAGTTAACGGTCAAATTTCTATAGATTTAATGTTTATTTAATGAATGGCATTAATTTTTTTTGGATAATACTAATAAATAATAACTAAACAAAAGTATAAAGCAAAAGAATGTGAGTACTAAAAATCAATTACTGTTATTTTTAAATCTTAAATGAATTTGCTATAAAGTTTTCAAAATTATAAGTATAATTCTTTGATGGACGGGAAGGGGAGAATAAGATAAGTCTTTTTTTTCACATAATCGAACTCAAAAAGTCGTATTAAGTGTTCTGTAAAAGCAGTATCGGATTTGATCGACTTATATTTTTTTTACAGAATATGTGTAATACGACATTTTATCTCGATAATGGTTTTATCTCATTTTGGATAAAAAAAGTATTTAATACTCCTCTTTTCGCCCATCAAAGAATTATCGCAGTGACTAAACGTTTATTTGTTAAAAATAATATATTTGCTTGTATCGTTAATTCAAAATTAAAATAATTTAAGATTAAAATTAAATAAGCCTGTAATTATAGGTTTTAATTCTTCTGCTTATTATATTTTGATAACAAACAAAACATATTAAATAATACTAAAATATAAGTCTTATTATTATATTTTTGCTTCTGTAAACAGGAAAATAATGCAACATTCACAAAATGATAATTCAGTACGTAAAAGATATTCCAATATGGATACAGCGGAAGACAAAATAAATTCTCCAATTAAAGATAAGGTATGTTGAAGTATATTATAGGTGTAGTTTACAATATATTTGAATTGAAGCAGTAAATAAATTATATATTTTTTGATATATATTGGTGTATATTATATGCATGCAGACTTGAGAAAGGTATTTTTTATTTATTTATTTCAAATGTTTAATACAAGCGAATAAAAATATAATGATATTAAAACTAAATATATATACAATTAATTTAATAAGGGATGTAAAAAATATATACAAATCAGTAATATTTACTATTAAATAATGTATCACTTAGTTTGAATTATTTAAAATAGTGTGATAAAATTTACTTTTAAAAGAAGGACTTTCGAAAGCGTATAACTGAAGCAGGAATTGGTATCGGTTATAAATCTTGAATAGGGAGTTAAGCTGGCTATATTGACCATAATTGGTTCTGGAAAATTGAATACAAATGACATCAAAATTTCTAAGACTTCTTGAGGGCACATTGAAAAATAAGTTAGACATTAAACAGCTACTTGTCGTTTTTCCTTCGATGACTTTATGGATAAAGCTGAACGACAAATAAGCTCTTCTATTCTCCAGATTTGGGAAATTTAGAAGTTGAAGTCTGTGAGTGTATGGAGGTAAATTTAAATTATCCTGCCAATTGAGGGGCCTTAAAGCGAAACGAAGGAAATTTTTTTGAACCGATTCCAATCTAGAGATACGAGTAGCGTAGAATGGATTCCAGACTTGACAAGAATATTCCAAAGTGGGTCGAACAAAAGAAGAATATAGAAGTTTCATAACATATGGATCATTGAATTGTTTAGATTGCCTCTTGATAAAACCAAGAGCACACAGTGCCTTACTTGTAACTAAATCGATATGTTTAATAAAATTCAACTTTTCATCCAACAAAACTCCAAGATCAGTGGTCTCTACTTCTCTTGTTAAAGAAGAGGATCCAACACTGTATTGAAAATCAAAAATGTTCTTCTTTCTAAAGAATGACATTGAGTGACACTTATTAACGTTTAATTGAAGATTATTTGAGGTACACCAATTGCAAAATGATTCGATATCATTTTGCAAGTCAATGCAATCAGAATAACTAGTTATGGACTTGAAAATTTTTGCGTCATCTGCGTAAATAAGAACTTTAGCTGAATTTAATATATTTGGAAGACCATTTATAAATAAAATAAAGAAAATAGGACCAAGATGACTACCTTGTGGAACACCACAATTTACCAAAAACGGTGCTGATAAGAAGTTATTTAAAGAAACTTGATAATAACGATTAGATAAGTAATCATATATCCAATCGACAAAAGCTGAATGAAAGCCCATTTTGTTCAATTTACAAATTAGGGTTTTGTGGCATAATTTGTCAAAAGCTTTCGAAAAATCTGTAAAAATACAGTCGACATAATTTCCGGAAAGAAATTTACTATTACAAAAAGACGTAAAGTCTAAAAGGTTAGTGGTAGTTGACTTCCCACGAACGAAACCATGTTGTCTATCAGAAATAATAGGCTTGATGAAAAATTGAAGGTTGTCAGAAATAATTGACTCAAATAGTTTAGGCAAGGAAGATAGTCGGGCGATAGGCCTATAATTCTGAATATGTGCTTTATTGGATTTTTTATGAAGTGGAATAATATAGGATATTTTCCAAATATTAGGGAAGCAACATAAAGAAATAGACATATTAAATAGAATATAAAGGTGTTCAATTAATTTATCCACACATTCCATCAAGAAAACGGTAGGAATGCCATCCGGTCCTACTGTGTTTTTTTTTTTTTTTAATTTCTGGATATGTTTGGAGATTTCAGTTTTAGATATATACAAATTAAAATTTGAAAGAAAAGAATATGAGTTGACAGAGTCAACTTGAGGCGAACGCGAAGTAGGGACGGCCTCAAAAGAAGATTTGAAGAAATCAGCTAAGAGATTAGCAATAATATAATTATTGTCACTACTGACATCATTGTAATGTAGAGTTGTTGGATATGAAGAGAACGTTTTTTAAGTTAACAAAGTTCCAGAATTGTTTTGAATCTAACTTGAGATCATTTTCTAGATCAGTTGGAATTAAAAAAAATACGGTAAATTGGCAATAATAAAAATATTTTTACACGATTTTATTTAAAACACAAACTCTGTTCGTCGAATGTTGCAACTGATATTTGACCCATTTTACAATACAATATTCCATCAACTGGTCGGTAACACAATTCCTTCGGTAACTAAAATTTTTTAAACTATATTACGAACAAAGCAAAATTAGTGGAATTTGAAATTCTCATAAATAGATGCGTACAAAATTTCAGAGTAATCGGTTCAAAAGAAGAGAATCAAAAGCCAATTGCAAGTTCATATTAACTATATTCCTAAAACTATGTAGCAGAGCACATTATAAGAACAGAAAATAAACAAATATTATGACTGATTTGGATTTTATATAATCTCACGTGAACTTCAAAATGGATCTAAGAAAGTAAAAAAATGTTGGGATCCCGATTTAGACTCAGGATGTAGACTGAGGTTGAAAGTCGTTGAAAATTGATATACTTTAGGAATTTAAAAAAAATTGTGTCAAGGAGGAGTCGGGGTTTTGTCTAAAAACAGATTTTGATTGAAATTTGTGCGTGCGTTGTCGAATAGAGGAAGTTGAAAATAATATTTAGCCTCCAATTTAATTCAAGGATTCGAGTTGTGCTCTAAAAATTGATTTTGATATTCAGAATAGATTCAGAATATATATGTAATTGAAACTAAACTTATTGAATGTGTAAAATCTACACTTCTTTTTGGAGGTTAGAGGCTAAAAAATTTCAAATAATTTTATTATTATTTAAATGTGTACTTTAAAGTAAAAAATAAAGCTCAGTGCAATTGGAGAATCCAAGAAAATAGTTTCATAACGTTAGTTAGAGCATATATTTAACTAACAATTAAAATCGTGCGGTTCTCATAAAACGAATATTTGTCTTTTCCTTTAATAACCCTACGATTTTAATTTCTAGTTAAATATTATGCATATCAAAAAATTTGCTAACATAAAACAATTATTTTCTTAGATTTGCAAATTATACTGAGTTTTATTTTCCACTTTTTAGTACATTTTAAATAATAAAATAAATTAACTTAATTTTTTTTTATTTATTTTTAGAACTTAAAAAAAATGCGTATATTATGTTGAAAAAAATTTTATTTAATTATTGACACAATCAGTAAAAATAATAATATAAAATGTTTTTCCAACTAAAATAATTAAATAATTTAATAATTCAAAATAATAATTTAAAACAAAAATGTGATAACTTAACTTGTTTATTCGGAAATTAATTTCACCGAATTCCATTATACTTTACTTTAACTAGGGTTTCCAATTACTCGGCAAAATCAATTAACCGAGTTTTCGAGTATCTTTAAGGAAAATTAACCGAGTACTCGATTAACCGAGTATTTAAAAAAAAATTTTATGTTATGTATTTTATGTTACATTTTTAATTAAAATTATAACATTAATTAAAACATTTTTAAAAAATTAGTACATCTAACGTTTCGAAGTTTCCAATTTGTCGAATAAACTTATTTTCAAATTTAAAAGAAGAACCAAAACAATTTTTTTGAAAAGCATACTTACATGCTTTCACTAGTTTTGAATTTGGACTGCAATTTTTAAAACAAAAAACTAAAACTATATTTTTTTCAAAGCCTGTACTTACACAATTTTTTTCAATTTGAGTTCATTTGATATTTATTTTGCCTCTACAAAATTGTTTAAATAATAACCGAATATTAAAGACGAAAAACCGATTTTCGAGTAATGTAAAAAACAGGAAAATAACCGAGTAACCGAGTACTCGATAACCGAGTATGGAAACCCTAACTTTAACATTTAAGTCTTCTTAAATTATAAGCTCGCAAAACTCATATCGCAAGAAATTCAAGGGTCCTTAAATGTACGGATAGAGATAGAGAACTCCCTTAAGTTTGAATTTTTAAATATTACCATGAACTTTTTTGTTCATTTTATAATTTTGATAGACTATTTCTTGCTGTCTGTTTCTGTACTGCAGTAAGTCCCAGAAAATATTACTAACATGAATTATTTTTTGCCCTATATCATTTTCTCGAACAAAAAATTTAAGTGTATAATATATAATATATAATGTGTTATTAATCTCCAGAAATAAAAGTAATTATTATAATAATATTACAGATTATTCATTTAAATCAAATTCAAAATCAGACAAAACCTCATGAAACATGAGTAAAATTGTGGTTTTATAATGAACACTATTTTATTAAATAATATTTCAGAAAAATTTAGAAAACTTTTAAAAGTGGGGAAAGAATATATGTAGGTATATTTGAAAAATGCTACGTTGAGTTTGAGTGTATAATATGTTGAATATCTTATAATAATATATTTACAATACGGAATACTGCTTTGTAAGTTTTTGAATATTATATATAATAAATAAAACAATTTTTTAAACCTATAAAAATCTATTTTAGATCTTAATTCACTTTGCTCGTTATTAAAATATTTTTTTAGAGGGCTGAATTTATGAAAATTAAAAATTTCAAGCAAGTTTAATTTGAGATTATACAGTTGTACATAATGTAGATCAAAATAAATATAATTTATTGGGACAATATTTTCGTTGAAGTATTCTCTTAAGAAAATTTTTTGTTTAACACGTTTTCGAAATAACAATTTCGGTTAATTGCACTCATTGCCGAAAATACTCAGAAAAAATATATCTCGTCTCTCTATTTATAATAATGATATTACATTAACATAAGTAATTTTTTTTAAAGAATCTCAAAATCCGATCATAAATGTATTAGTTAGTCTTTGAACATAAAAACTCTGTGGTAAAGCCATAGAAATTAAAAACCAAAACAAAAACATAAAAGTGCGCTATATTATAGTGAGTTGTTTAAAAATTAAATAAAAAATTAAAAAGCCACATGCATGATTCAATTCAGTGCCGGCCTGCTATAGTAGATTACAACACATGTTAAGAAAATTTGTTATTACAACGAGTTGTGTATACACAAAAACACATGGGCACGCGTCAATACTTATATCACGAGATCGTTAGGTCGAGTGATATAATATTGACAAGTGTCCATGTGTTTTTGTGTATATACACAACGAGCTGTATAACAAATTTTATTAACATGTTTTGTATACTGTTTTAATGTGCATGTGAGAGGTAGTTACAATCAATACATTTGCAATGCAAAAAATAAACAAAAGTTCAAAATGAAGAAAAAATAAAATTGAAGTGTGTAAATAAAATTTTCTTAAATAAATAATTAACGCATTTAATATACCTTTTACCGAGCTAAATTTACGATTGTAAATACAACTTGCCGATCACATGTACATTAAAATGTATTATTTATTAGATTATTTATATAATTTAATTTTATGCATTATTTATTATTATATAAGAGCTATGTTATCTGAGTAAACTTTAATTAAGAGATTTATAGTTGCTAACCATTTTAAATTTATGTTTTAAGTTCAAAATAAACTTATATCGCGTAATATTATTTAATATCTTACAATGTTTATATTATGTCTCATTACTGACCTGTGAGTATCTTTAAATACTTTAATTTTCGAATTTTAAAGAGAAAATACACCTTTATGCTTTGTTCAAACCATTGTACACCTATTTCATAAAGTAAAGTATCTGCCATAGAAAATTTATTTCGTCCCGCCAAAAAATCTATGTTTTTTTTTACTCAAAATCTATCATTGTGTTGAATAAAAATGATCAGGGATGAGATGGTTGCTTTTTTAAAAGTTACGAAATAAAACAAGACTTTTAATTTTATAAACTCATCACAGACAACATTTTATTTCTATTTTTTCTAATTTTTACATTTTTATTAAAAAAATTTAAAATGAAATATATGCGCACACGTATGAAAAAATGAATTAAATAAATTTTATTGAAATTTTCACAAAATTTGAAATTACATTCAACGTTTATAAGAAGGGAAGCTAATTTACTTACTAAATTATTTTCTGTTACATGTAAATCGAAATTTTCAGCAAACTTATCCTGTAATATTTTAATATAATTAAGAAAGTTTTTAGGAGGAACTGTTAATTTACATTTTTCAAACTGTTTAAAATTCATCAAATTGAGAACTAAAAAATTGGTAAAAGTTAATTTAAATTATTATTTTAATTTCTCATATTTAAATCACTAGCGGTTGAAATTCAAATTAGCTTTAAGCTTTAAAAAAAATTCTCACATCCTTAAAATCGAAAAATTAAAGCAAAACAAAAATCATATGATTTTTATTTATTAGTATTGAGTATTTAAGGGAAACTATGACGCGCTTAAGGCCAAATAAATGTAAACAATGCATTTATTTTATAAAAGAACCAGGTGACTATGATAATTTTTTGTCTTTACAAAAAATTAAAAAAATTGTAAAATATAAGTAATTTTACGGTTTTTAAAAAATTTAAAAATAAGAAAATAGTTTTAAGTCGAAAATAAAACGAAATGAACTCACTTTGTTCTTAAAAAAGTACTTAATTTTGGATTTTAAAAAAACCTGCGAAAAAAATTAAGTAAAAGGAATCAGACAGGCACCTTGTAAGAGGGAGGTGAATTTTTTTTTTTTTTTTGCATAAAAATTTTCGTTATTCCTTGTTACTCTACTATAGAAATATGTTTACTCTGGTTCAAACATACTATACATTTTTTAGTTACAGTTCCATATCTTGAACACATAAAACATAGGCATGGTTTGTCATTATTCTTACATTTATATTTATATATTTACACTTACAGTATTAAAGAGTTTTGAGTGAAAACTATGCCTATAATACATTACTATGCATATTGATATTGCTTACTATTCTCACCTACAATGATCTATTCAAATCACTGAAATTTTTTTTTTACAATTCTTTGATTTTAGTGAGTTGTTTATTCAATCATTTAATTTACAATGGTGGGCATCTCATTCATGTATCTCTTTTATTCTATACTTAACTTACACGTCATTTTGAGTGCATAAAAATAAAACTTTAATATACAAATACAGGAGTAATAAATAATTCCGTTTTACATAAATCTTTATTTATATTTATTTACAGAATAATACCGCATGTTATATACAAATAAACCACATTTCTTATTAAAAACAACTTTATATTTTACCTTTTGTCTTCTATCTTATCTTTATCTTTAACTCCATTTATTCTTCCTACTAATTTCAATCAGTTCATCGGTACCTTTAGTCACAAGAAGCGGTTTAGATTTAATACCACAGATATATTTAAGATTATTTTGGAAACTGCTTTGAAAAAAGACGAAATCAAAACATATTATATTCATGTATTTAAAAAAAAAATTGTCGAGAATGATCTCAAAACAATTAAACAAAATTATAGGGAACAAAAAAAGTATAATACTAATAATAATAATACTAATAAGAATAATAAGAACATGTAAGCAAAAATAAAATATGCTTAAAAGCGAATGAATTATTAGCGAATTATTATTATTGAACAAGTTAATAATCCATTTTCGTGCGTAATTTTCGGAAAAAAAAAATGGTCATTGCGAATAATTTGAGCCCACATTTCTGACCGTGCAATCTAGATGTAACAAAGGTTATATATAGAAATATAACAAACGTTTTTATTTTGTTTTGAAAATATACAACATTAATACAGGTATTTTACTTAGTAAAATTTCTCGCTATTTTACACTGTGGTGATAAACTAAATTTGATGAACAAAACGAAGTCAAAATGTCTGAATTGAATAACAGAGGGATTTTTTGAATCAACCTACATACTAATAACAATTTAATGTTCAGGCTGATCTCATATATTTAATTTTCTTCTCAGTATCATTTGAGTTGTTGTTTATGTTAGTCTGTCTAATGATTTTACAAAAAAATAAATTAATTAATTTAAAATAAATTTTTGTGAAAAATATACTCTTTAATAGAGCATAAATAATAAAATAAAATAGAATAAGAATTAAAAAGAAAAAAGAAATTATTTTTGCTTTACATATTATAATTTTATTCGGCATTTTGCCAAATTATTAAAAATCTATCGAATATACAATAATGAAAAAAAAAAATTTGTAAAATTAGAATCAGTTAAATAATTTTTTTTTTTGCAATAAGTGAACCGTAAAATTAAGGACAATTATTATAGAAAAAAAAATCTAATAGCTAAAATAAAAAATCATATTAAAATCAATTTTTAAAATCAGGTTATTGACTTTACTTTAGATATAGAGAGTGCAAGTTAAAAGTCAACAGAAAAACATAAAACAAAACTTATATTTTGTTTTTTTATATCTTTTCTTATGTACATTTTTTTATTTTTACCTGCGTGCGAAGGAATTTTCTAAACAACTCTAATCATGAGTAGCAGTTTGTGGGTAAATATTATAAACATAAACAATATTGTATTTTATAATTATGTGGTAAAACAAACTTATATCATTAAAAAAATAGGTACGTTTTCCATAAGCCATAAAGTAAAGGGCTTTTCAAGTTCTAAAAAATACATTTTTGTTTATTTTATACCATTTCCAGACTTCTACGTAATTGAGTCTTTTCATAAATTTGTTCACACTACATAGTCGCAGGACTTATTTTGACAGGAAAACAGTTTTTAAGTTAAGTAAAAAATAGATAAATAAGTATTAAGTTCTAAATTAAAAAATAAATCTCCTAATTTGAATTTTTAGTTCATTATTTTTAAATTTTTGGCAGACTCAGTCAACTCAGAATCAGGGATCATACTTTTTTTTTCTATGGATAAGATATTGTCAATTAAGTCTAAGTTTGTAAAGGGTATTAGACGGGACATTTTTTTTGTATCATCTTATTATGAGTAGTTCAATGAATCCACATCTGTTCTTTAGAACTTTTCATAGACACATATTTTTTAAAAAGTTTATTTCGTGAATATATTATAGCCTATGTTTAAATTTGTTGCTTTCATAAATAAGACGTTTGGCCTGATTAATATGGACTAATGGTTAAATAAAATCATAAAAGTAAAACTAAATACTTCCTTAGTACTACTCAAAGTCGAAAAATCAAATAAGTTTTTGGTTAATGATGACATATTAATATATTATTAAAGAAAAACTTTAATAGTGGAATTTTACCGACCCACCGCACCGTCGAATTTTGGATAATTGAATTTTTTGTATAATCAATAAATTTTTAAAATACATACCAATATTATTCCTCCACGAAGAAGAAGTACAAAATTTTTTAGTTAAAATTTATGTAAATCTCTAATATTTATGTTGCGTAGGGTGTATGTTACTTAATTTTTTAACCCAAAAAAAAAATTAATAAGAGGTGCTAGTGAACCTTGAAACACTTTGAATATTTTATTTATCAATATTCTAAAAGAACTAGCTAGGTATATGTTTTATTGAAAATTAGAAATTTTCATTAATGTTAGTTTAAAGCCCGCACAAAATAATGATCATAAATTTTTTTTTATTTCATTTGCTGTTCAGATTTATAATATGACAAAGCCGGTTTGAAAAAGTTTATTGAAATATAAAGATAGGTATTTAAATATGCTAATAATGCAAAGCCAGAAACAGAAGATTCTAAGTAATTAAGGATTCTTATTCTATAATTTTTGAATTTTATAAAAACTCTAAATTATTGAAGCTTTCCGGTTGAGCAGTTGTCAATCAAAATCATTCCATAGTACTCCATTTAGCTAGAAACAATTTAAAAATTACATTTCTCAAATTATACAACTACATACCTAAATTTTATATAAATGTACATTATTAAGTTTATGTATTTTATTTTATGCTGAAGTTCACATTTTCTTTTGTTTTCAAAACACAGATATCAGTCAGTCAGTTCATAATTCAATGGTTGCTCCTTCTTATCACATACGGAATAAAAAAAAAAAAAAGCAAAATTTGTTTGCAAAAATAAAGTAAATTTTGTATCTGTCTGATGAAAAAAAGAAGAAGGAAAATAATTAGGTCGAAATTAAAAAAGAAATAAATAAAAAATAAACATCCCAGAATTTTACATTTAAACGTCACCATTAAATTTTATGATGTAAAAATCTTGGTATATATAGGGTGATCTTACCACATTGTAAGAAATTGCATGTCAATGCTATTTATACATCAAATTTTCTGCATTTCTGCAGTATCTACATATGAATATATAAATATTTTACTTTGTTTGGAGATCAAGTATAATAATTCTGTTATGCAATTGTTGAATTCCAGACTTTATTAATTAAATCCTAAATTATATTAAAAAATACATGTATGTATGTATGTATTTGTATATGTGGGATCCTTTTCAAAAGAACGATCATAACTGACAAATATTTGATCTTCAATATTAACGTCGTCTTTCAAGTAACTTCTCAAAATTTATCACACGTTCATTAGTGTAGATTTTAGAAAGTTAGTTCCGGCAAAATTTGTGCTTTAATGTTCAAATAATTGTTATTATTCATTATATGATGTTCAATGAAATATTTTATTGTTACACATATATAAAATTAGTTTTAGTGTCCCCTAGTTTGAAAAAGAATAAAAAATGGTTTGCTCATGTAGCTGTTAAAAAAAATCACAGAACTTAACAATTTTAAAGCTAGAAAAATATTAAATTTTAGATATATTAAAATATAGAAATTAAGAAATATAAAAATAATGCCAATCAATTGCTTTATTTTCCCTAACATCATGAACTATTTTATTTCTAAAAATTTTATTTATAGACAAAACATGAAAAAGTGCTTATAATTTAAATTAAAAAAAAAAAGAATATTTGCATAAAAGTACTTTTTATTTGAATAGAATTTTTATTTTCTGAATACCCAAATATGTTTTTTTTGTTGTTTGCGAACACAAAACATAAGAATTCATTAATTCCAAAGCTTTTTTTTATTAAAATTAAAATCTAAAAATTTTATAAAAATAAGAATTATTATAGAATTAAATTTTTTTGAAATTATATAAAATTTTGTTGATTACATGCGAATTTGTTTTGCATAATTTATACCTAGTGTGATTATATAGAAAACCCAATGATTTTGGAAACAAAAAATTATATTACTTATATTATAAGTAGTATATAACCTTAACTATAAATTCGTTCAAACAATCTTTTCACTTTCTATTTTAAAACAAAAATTATTTTTTAGATCAACTACATACAGCTTTATAATAACTTCTTTTAAAATGCTTAATTAAATATTTATTAACTCATTGACTAGAATGCAGAAGAATTCATTCATAAATATCAAATTTCGAAAAAAAATTCCGTTTACTATACTCTTAGTCTTACATAATATTACTAAATATTATACACATATATATATAAAACCTTATCAGGTGAAATTATCTAAATATAATATATGTACAGATAACTTAATTACACAGTTAAATAAATAAACTAAATTGTTTTCGTAAAAAATCTTACGTCAATACTACACTTTATTCACGCAAGAAATATTTTTTATTCATCTTCCATTTTTTTTTTTTAAATTAATAATCATTATCATTATCAAAGTCTAACTGAAATTGAAAAAAAAAAATTAAATAACTGACTGACAGAAAAGGAAAAATATTTCGTTTTTATTTATAATTCATTCAATATTTCTTTTTATAATAATTGAGTTGAGACTACATAATTTCTGAGATTACAGCTTCGATACAAAATAAAATATAAAATATGCACATGCTCATACAAACGTATCAAGATTTCTAACAAATATATGAATAAAAAAAAAAGTTATCCTTATTAAGTTTGATGTTACTCGATTAAATTTCCAATCTTTTCACCATTATATGAAAATAAATCAAGAAAAATTATGATATATATTTTGTAAAATATATTTTGTAAATAAGAATAGTATTCAAAATTTAAATAATGTTTTATAATAATAGAATACATATTTTTTTAACCAAATAATTAAATATGTAATCAAATAAAAACCAAACATATTTATATAATATGTATATATATAATACATATAAAGAGGAAAACATATCAAGTTTCGAATAAATTAAAAAACTAGTAGAAATTTTTAGCGAAATAACAAGCCAATGCAAAATAAAAAGGTTCTGAGAAAAAATGTGAAACCTCAAGATAACCTTAATAATATAATTATGTATGAGTATTACAGATGTATGTACAAGAAAAAAATTCAAATTAATTTAACTTTTAGAACTTTTATATTGCTTTCAATGATTTTATCCAATTATAATTGTATTTGATATAGTTTTTTAAAAATCCTTACTATTTGGATATTTCATACACTCATTTCAAAACACATGTTGCATTTAGTTTTAAACAGTTTAATTATTTTCTTAATCTTTATATTCACCTCCATCCGTGCGTGGTAATGAACGATAACATCTGGATTTTCAGATTTCCATAACATAAAAATTATGTATCTGCGTCCACAATTTGATGTGAAAATATAAATTGGCGCCAAATAAACAAAAATATTTACTACATAATAAAAATATTGGACGATTCAAAGAGATAAATTTACAATATAAGATGTCACAATATTTTTTCTATTAAGCTGTAAATACTGAATATTGTACATACCTGGCTCCTCTAATTTGATTTTAAAGTTACCTGTTCATCGTAAAATAAATACAAGTTTCAATTGAATATGGATTCAAGTTAGAAGTTCAGAATACTAGATAGAGATATACAGTAATATAAAATGGGCTTTATAAAACTTAAAAAAGAAATATTCTAATAAAAGAAAAAATATTCTAATATGTAATAATAATAATAAAATAGCTTGAGTTAGGAAAGAAAGAAGAGAATACAACATACAAACTGAGAATTGTTTTAAAATGTTGAGTAGAAATTTCAGAAATGTGAATATTGTTCGCTCATAACTTATGTTAAAATTTCAACATTTCTTTTTCATAATATTTATACATATATTTGCATGTTTTTTTTGGGACTCCATAATATATAATAAAAATTACTTAATATTCTATTAATATCGTAATCTTGATATATTATAATAGTGAACAATATTAATTTGAATTTCACAAAATATTGTCAATATTTTTGAATAAAAAAGTTTAACCATATTGTTAAATCTCTTAATTAAAATTAACATTTAATTTGACTATGTATACAATGTGTTCATCCATTGATAAAAAAAAACCATGTTATGTTGTAAAAAAGATTTGTGTTAACCATATTTATGTTTTTTTTTTTTTAAATTAATAAGATTTAGGCTGTATGTTCATTTATCACAAAATTAATTAATTATGCAATACCAAACCAAAACTAAGAGACATAATTTTAGTTAAACTTAATTTGCAATTACAACTTATAAGAAAAAATACAGGTAATAGTTACAATGAAATGAATTAATAATCTATCAGTGATGAAATTGTATCTTATAATTCTTCTTAATAATTTTAAGAATTAGAGCAGCAAGCGAGTATAATGTATCTTCTTACAGTAAATTATTAAGGTTTTAATATTTTAGTAACCTATTTTTTCCATTTTTAAGTATGTATATAATATAATATTTATAGATTATTTAATGTGTATTATGAAAAGATTAACTTTTTTTTCGCTGAAAAAATGTTAACAATGCCAATTTAGATCGACGTCCAAACCCTTCACTTTCATATTTCTTTACGCTTCATTTGTACTAAAAATTTCTAACAGTCAGTCACAGCAAAATATTTTTTCAAGTTTTGTAAGACATAGAAGAATGATAGAATTTTTTATTATAATATGTAAATATGTTATATGATTAATGCTTATCATAAAAATCATGTTATACCTACACATACTAAAGTAGGTATAGTCTATTAGATGTTAGTAAATTTTTTAATTATGTTCTGATAGTAGTAAATTACGTACATTGATGATGCAATTATTTATTTATTACTTTGTCCACTTTAAAACAGAAATAAATAATATGAAATTAATTTCAATCATAAGAATAATGAAATATTATTCTGTTTACCACACCATACTATTATCTATATGTGATTCCTAAAAGAAAATAATATTATTCCGAAACTTAAAAATTTCAGATAAAACATAAATATGATTTTTTTTAACAAGCATAATATGTTTTCAATCATTAAAGCAATTATTTTTAAACTTTGTCCACCTACCAAAATAAGTTATCATAAGAGTCTATAAATAATTCAGTATATTATTCAATTTTCATTAATAAACTAAAAAGCCATTTAGAAAATATTATATGTTTGTATAAGCAAATAGGGTGTATCATCCAGCAAATATTTATTAATAGGGTAAAATTAATATTCTAAAATTTAAAGTTAGTCTTTTTATATTTTTGACAGTCTTTCAAAAGGAAAAATTTTCTGAAGTGTCGCATCGCTTCAAAAAAAAAAATATTCAAAATTCTTCAGTTCCTTGAAAATTTTAATAAACGTCGCAAGTGTTTTGATTGAGTAAAAAAAGTAAAAAATTTAATTTTAATAAGTTTGATCAGATATGTCTCTACATCATACAATATAGAGAAGCAAATGTTTGACTGTGACTGTGATAATGATCAATTTTGCATTAAAATGATTGTTTTGTAAAATATTTTCTTTTTTAAATACAAACTTATTTATATACGTTACAATACAAAATGTAGGATTTTCATATCTTCGGTCCATTCTTAAAAAAAATAAATATTAAGTACCTAATCTAAAAATAAGAGTGCTGCAATTGCATTTTAGCCTTTTTTAAATGAAAATTTATTAATTGTTTTGTAATCAAACATGCTCTTTTTAAACTACTAACTTAAATCCTAATTGAAAATTGTGCGTAAGATATTGGGTATACGTAAATCTAACTTAAAAGAGAATTAATTTATTTATAAGTATAAAAAATGTTTCTTGTTGAGTTCAAATTTATACGTACATGCGTACGTATATTTTATACGCATAGGGTTCTTTAAATGAGAGAAACTTAATTTTAATTTTTTTTTTTTCGATCATAATTTTGATGATTCTTTTTTTTATTGTATTTATTCGCTTTAGTTTCTTTGATGATTATTTTAAAATAGTGATATAATTGTTTTTTCCTCATTTATGGAAAACCGCCTAAAAAGAAACTATAAAAATAGTTAAATAATGAAATAAAGAATTTTTATTAGAGAAACTTTATTAATTCTACAATCAATTCATTCAATATTTTTTTCCCAAATACATTTCTTAATGAATATACACGTGAATCCCGTTTTCATTGCAGCATTTGGATTTAAAATAATTTTGGTAAATTACTTTTTCAATATTTCTATAACCACTCTACTGATACCTATGTTTTTTTAATCGACAGCTACTCATGTAGCGTTTTTCATGGGAATACTTTTTCAACCTCCAATTACGAGCTCTTAGGCGCATTTGGGCTAACTATTTGTTTTAAGTTTCACCACACATCAGAATCCATTAAATTCGTTCGGATCGGCGAATCGCATTCTTCAGTTTGGATGAAAGTGAACGAGATTACGTATAGGTCAAGCAGTTTTATAATTGTTAGCATTTTAATATGGCACGGACGAAATGATAATTTTAATGAAAATAATATATAGTCCGTTCTTTCATTTTTGGTGGAAAACGGGCTAAAAACAAAAATTCAAATAAATAATTTTTCTAATTTTTTCTTCTTTTACTTATTTTCTTTCAAGAGTATATGCTCCAAATCGAAATACAAAACTTTAAAAATAACTTACGCAAAGAATAAAATTCATTTTTTATGGATACCACTTTATTTAGCAATATGGGGATTACTTTATTATTTTATAGTTTTATATGCAAGCAAAAATTTACCAACACCATTAACCGTAAAAGATTCTGTTAATAATTCAGATTCATTCATTGAAGAATATGCAGTAAGAAATTTACAACTGTTAACGAAAATCGGTCCCAGAGGTATATTATTGAATATCCCAATTAAGTTTTCTTAAATAAAATGTTTTTTTTTTTTCATGTAATTATAGTGGTGGGTAGTGCGGCAAATGAACAAGCTGCAGTACAATTTTTGAGAGAGCGAATCGAAGACATTCAAAATCACGGAACCACTGATGTTAATTCAATTGAATTGGATATACAACAAGCGAGTGGAGGTTATGTTTTAGCAAATATGGTAAATTTATATCAGGCAATTCAAAATGTTGTTGTTAAACTGAGTCCCAAAAACAGAATAACAAATTCATCATTATTGATTAATAGTCATTTCGATACAGTACCAGGAAGTCCAGGAGCTGGGGATGATGGAACAATGGTAGTCGTAATGCTTGAAGTTTTAAGAGTTCTAGCAAAATCACAGACACCATTACAACATTCTGTAGTATTTTTATTTAACGGTGCTGAAGAAAATCCATTGCAAGCATCTCACGCTTTTATTACATCTCACAAATGGGCGAAAGATATTAAGTAAGTGTTATCAGTTATTATATTAATACAGTATCTAGAAAAATAAATGTAATTGAAAATATATAGACAGATTCTGTTTTCAATTTGTTGTAATTCCACGTGATATATAATTTACAAATGGGGTAATTTTACAGAAAAAAACTTTAGCGCCTATAAAAATATCTTTAATGAAAATTAAATTATTCCAAATTCTTCCAATTGAGAATTTTAATTGCAGTATTTAAATTTATTTCCATGCAATATAACAACTTATAGAGCATTCATTAATATGGATTCAGCTGGTAATGGTGGCCGAGAAATATTGTTTCAACACGGTCCAGGACATCCTTGGTTAATGAAGGTATTATTGCTTAACTTTTTTAATACATTTTTTTAAGTAGGTAATTCATTTCTCTTTGTGTTGCAGTATTATCAAAGTGCCATCAAGCATCCGTTTGCTTCAACCTTAGCGGAAGAACTATTTCAAAACAATTTTATACCATCAGATACAGATTTTAGAATATTTAGAGATTACGGAAAGATACCAGGTACTCATCATTTACTATTAAAATTTAGTAAAGTTTTAATAATTTTTCGTTTTTGTTTCTAGGATTGGATTTCGCACATTCTACAAACGGATATGTCTATCATACTTCAAATGATAAAATTAATAATGTTAATATGGGAACTTTGCAACATACTGGTGATAACATATTAGAAATAACAAAAGCCATTGCTAACTGTGAAGAGTTGGAAAATCCAGATGTAAGCTACAAAAATAAATTCGAGTTACAATACCATATTACTTATATGTTTCGTTTTATAAATTTTAAGGAACATGCCGAGGGTCACACAGTATTCTTCGATTTCCTTGGATTATTTATAATTACTTATAGTGAATTAGTAGCACTAATAACAAATATAGTTGTTTGTGTTTTTGCTTTAATACTTATTTCCTTATCAATTTGGGTGATAAAAGACAATTCAGGCTTCTTTTTGAGAAGAATACTTTCAAGGTTTGCGATCATATTTATTATACAATCATTATCAGTATGTTTTGCTGGACTCATAGCATTTGGATTGGCGTTTGCATTAGATTTTTTTGATGCAACAATGAGCTGGTTCTATAATACATGGATGGTGTTGGGAATATATTTCAGTTCAATTTTCTTTGGCCTTGGAGTTCTTCCTGTCGTGTACTTAGCATTGACTAAAGAGGTAAGAAAAAAATTTGAACGTACTTAAAGTGATTAAAATTTAATTTTTCTTTCAGAATGGATTAGCTATTAACTATAGGGTGCAATTATTTTTACATTCACAATGTATTTTGATGATTATCGTTACTCTAGTGGGAACAGGATTTAATATTAGATCTTCATTTTTATTCATGATATCGGTTTTATTTTATTCAGTATCATTGTTGATAAATTTGATAACAACATTACATAATAGATGTAAGTTCCATTCTTAATATTTATTCTTAGAAAATATTTCTGCATAGTTTTTGAATATTTACACAGTACAATAACTAAGCCGGTTTAAATTTTTGGTGAAACACTCTTTCACAACTCTTCTGTTACTTAAACTTCTGCTCATAACATTATTCAAATATTGAATAAAATGTCAACACTATTTCAAAATAAAATTTAGTCATTATGCATGTATACACTATACGCTATAAATATAACGTAATGATGCAAAGTAACGAAGCAATGTAAATAAAATTGTTTTAAATTAAATAATATACTTATATTGCCTCTATTAGAGGCAACATAAAACGAAAAAATATTAATTAGTCTGGACTCTGGAGTCTCGTAAACATTTCGATTCAAATCAAATGTCTCTTCATATATCCGTAATAATTATTAATATTCTTTTCTTTAAAAATATCAAAAATTTATTGTAGGTACATTATTTTTATTTCGTTTTCAGCTTACTCTTGGATTTTACCAGTTATTATAGGACAAATTGTGCCATTTTTATTCTATTCATATGTTGCTTATTTAGTATTTTCTACATTTATCCCAATGACTGGAAGAAGTGGTTCTCAAAAAAATCCAGAATTATTAATTTGTATAGCATCATGTTTATTTGGAATTTTAATTGGAGGATATTTGGTACATACAAAATGAAAAGAAAGAAATAAAAACGATTTCGAATATAATTTATTTTATATTATTTTAGGTTCCTTTATTGTGTATATTCCGAAGATCTAAAATTATAATAATATTATTACTTTTAAACAGCATTGCTTTTATTATTTTAATTTTTACACCAATTGGGTTCCCATTTAGAGAAGATGTAGCCACGCAAAGATTTTGGATATTTGTAAGTAACTTATTATGAAAAATAAAACAAAAATATACATATTATTTTCAAATTATAATTTTCAAAATATAATAATTCATTCTAAAATGTATTACTTGGTATTTCTAATAATTTTCAAAAAAAATATATTTTAATTTTTATTATCTACAGCACACTCAACGCACTTTTTACGATTATGACAGAGTGCCAAGAAAAAATGAATCAGGATATTATTTGTTGCCAATGGACAGATTAACTCCTACGTATATTTCTAAAAGTAAATAATTTTCACTTTTTTTTTTTCAATTTTCCGACAAATAATATTTTAACAATTTTTCAGATATTCCTAATGCAATAACTGTGACTGAAGATTGTAAAAACGAATTAAAATGTGGATTACCACTTTATTATTTCAGAATGGATGAAGTCAAGTTAGTATTAAATAAAAATCAATTAAAATTGTATTTTATTGAAAATTTTGTATTTATGCATTCACATTTTGACGGTATTCGTTTTATTTTAATACTTTATTTAAGCTTCAAGAATTAGTCCTGGTAGAATAGGCTATATGTAATAGTAATTAGAATCAAATTAACATAAAAATTTAATGGTTAAAATATTTATATTTATAAAAAATAATCCCATAAAAAATAACAAAACATAGATAGGTAGTTTCCAAGTCTTCAACAACATTCTTATCTATAAAACTAATGTAAGTAAAATAAATAAATTTACTCGCTTTCTCTCACCCCGCAAGCCCTTTTCATTATCAGCCTTTTATATAAACATCATCGATTTAGAAAATTTACAGCTTTATTATCAATTTTCATTAGCGCCTAAAAAAGTTTGATAAATTTAAATTACATTTTATTCAAAGCGGTACACTGGTAGTTTTCGCCAAATCTGCGATAGAAGAGAACATAATAAATAAACTTATTATAGGCTGGAATTTCTTTTTAATTAAAACGCACGGGTTTTTTATTCTAATTTAAAAAGTTCTTTTATTTAATTCAAAAATTGTTCTTTTTTTTTTTTTCAAATTTCTTTCCCGGCAAATCTCTAAATGTTTTTTCTAAATTTTCCTTACTCGAATGTGTTTGAATTTTTCCCGGTAAAATTTCTTTTTGATTTTTCTTCCTTCTTTATCCCGGTAAAATCTCTACAAACGTTTTCCTTGTTTATACCGGCAAACTCTCTAAAAATGTTTTTCTAAATTTTTCCGGTAAAATTTCTTAAATATTTTCCTTTTTTGTCCCGGTTGAGCCCCCAGAAATTTGTAGGCTGGAATTTCTTTTTAATTAAAACGCACGGGTTTTTTATTCTAATTTAAAAAGTTCTTTTATTTAATTCATAAATTGTTCTTTTATTTAACTTATTTAGCTTATTAGGAAAAAGGAATTTAATTTAAAAATTATTAATTAAAATTGTAATAGAAATTAACGTTGCAACCTCTTCGACGATTAAACAATGAATGATTCTTCTCAATTTTTCTAGGTATAAAAAGGTAAGTATATAATCGACGATACAATAGGTATACAGAATTATTTTTTGGGACACATATACTATCCCAATTCCACATAAATATGCTAATATAGCCTATAATTCTTGAAAATATGCTTTAAACTTACGATTTTGTATTGTTCCGAGTGAAAGCATGCTTTAAATATTCCTTAAAGAAAGTAGCTAATTCATTTTCAGTGTATTCTAAATATGTTTTAGAAACAGATAAAAAATAATATTAAAAATTTCTGTAAACATTCTGAAGCTGCTTTTTGTTAAAGTTCCTGTCCAAGAACATTTTGATAAAACATCGTCACTGAAGATATTGACATCTTGACATTTTAGAGACATCCGCCAATTCGGGAAATTTTTTGCAACTGTAGATAAAAAATAAATAATTACATTGTTTTTTTTCACCTATTAAAAATATATTTACCACCCGAGTTTTATATTTATATAATGAATCATCTCGCAATCTTTGTTAAAAATTTTCTAATTCATGTAATTCTCGGATAGGAAAACTTCAATATTATCATCAAATTTTGAAATATCAAATGTGCCTTCATATAGTTATTAGCTGGTTACTGGACCTTTTCTATCAAAAAATTTAACTTAACATTAATATTATTCTCCATTTCGGTTATTTGCCTCTTCAAATCGGTATGTTGTTGATTTACAGTGTTTAAAATTGTTGAAACCATAGAATCGAATAAACCTAAAAAAATAAAAAGATAACTCGCCTTTCGATAAAATTAATTAAATTTAAATTTTGGCAAGGAACGGTTTTTATTCCAATCAGTACTGATACATCAGTTAAATAGTTATATTTGAATGAAAAAAAACAAGTGTGTGTAACACGCGATAGAAGTGACTTATATACTGCCAAGAAAATGTTACGGTAGAGCTAGAAAAATTTTAAAAATGAAACAAAACTTATTATTATCTCTAAGTTCTTAACATAATTTAAGTTTAAAAACTTAAAATTCACTTTTCAAATTTTTTTCATTTTAGGGATTCTAGTTATTGGGTACCTGGTCCACCACCAAAGCCAATCCAATATAAATTACATTTAAGAAGAATGGACTACATGACGTCTGATAAATTGCGATATGAATTTTCATTAGCTGGACAAGATCATATGTCTCTTTTTATCGAACCGAGTGAGGATTGTGAATTAGTCAATTGGAGCTTTTTACCGAGTAATGAATCATTAGCCCGATTATCTTCACCATATTTTATTTATTTTTCTTATGGTACCGATGCTCGTCCGCTTAATTTTTATTTAGACTTTAATGTAAGCTTAAAATTAAATATTTTTTTTGTTGTTGGTTTTAGTGAGGTTTAGGACAATTTTGTAAATAAAATTCAACTACCTACTTCTTTATTTTTACCTAAATATTTCGATTCCCTTTGAAGTTTTATAAAGACTATAATAAACAATTGATTTTTATTTACAAAATTGTCCTCAACCTCACTTAAAACAACAACAATTTCCAGGACACTATAAACACAAAACACTTAAATCCAAATTTAATTTTCTTTATTTCAGAAAAACTCATCAAGGCTCACAGAAAAACAGCATTGTTTCGATATCGCAGCAGTTGCACATCGAACTCACCATAATATTCACCGAACGAATGATTTTAATAAATTCATAGGGAATTTTCCGCCATGGAGTTATGTTACAGCATTCATGAGTGCATACGAAAGCTTTAAATTTTAATTTATTAACATTTTTGTTAGAAATTCGATGAAAAGGAAATAAAACCATTTATAAATAAAATTAATTCTTATTCAGTTTTATTCAATCTTTATTTTGTTCTGTACCAATAAATTCATTTTTTTTCTAGTAAATTGTGTTTTAAACATTTAACAATTCATTCAAGCTCTTAATTCATCAATTATAAATAAATTTATAGTGAACCTACATTCATAAGTATAGTTAGGAAATTTACTTTAATAGCTAGCATCAAAATCAAAAAAAAAAAAAAAATTTACTTGGGTAGAGGTACGTACCTACCTATATATAGGTCTTTACCCAAACTGACTTACCCAAACTATTACTTAGTTCAGGTAAAATTTTTTCAACACCGTCATTTATATTTATTGCTGATTCAACAATTATCTCTGGAGATTTGTAACTTTCAATATCAATGTTTTCATTTTTTATTACGATTCCTGCCTGAATGCTGATTGTTTTAGGTGATCTTGAAATAAATCATCAGAGCTTCTTGTACGTGTATTGTATTAAGGGAAAACTTTTCCACCTCAAAATATTATTCATAATCTAAAGATTTTATTATTGGAATTGATAGAATTAGGTGTTGCTTTTCGGATTTTTCGTGTTGTCCAGTGATACCAGATTGAAAATTTAAAAATCCCTACAGCAAGCAAAAAATTTCCCTATTTTTCCCTATGTTATATAGATAATTTTCCCTACATTTTACCCTACATTTTTTTTTATAAAAATACTGATATTTAGTTTTTTTTTCAAATTTTTTAAATAAAAAATTGATTTTTCATGTTTTTTTATGAGATCTTTTTTATTTTTATATATCAAAAAAATTACAAATTCATTTTCAGTAACATTTAGATTTAGCATTAATTGTATACAAAAAATAATCATTATTATTAATTTTATAATTATAATTAATTAATACTAAATTTTACTAAACAAAAAAAAAATTAATTAAAAAAATAAGGAACATATCGTCTGCTCAGAAATGAAACAACGTATGATATTTATACGTCATTATTAGATAATAGCACCATTCGATTCCTCGTACTTGATTTTATAAGTACAACTATTTTGCAATATTCTTAATGTTGATTAAAATGTGTTTTTTAGATGAAAATTTTACGTTACTTGATATTTTTCCTTAATTTTTTTTTAATTTTCAAATCTTTAAACTCAATTACTCGAAACTATACTTTTCATTATACATCGTTTCATTTCTGAGCTGACGATATATACTTTATAGTATTAATTATATAAAAAAATAAATATTGCATTTTTAATTATTAATATTTGCAATGAATTTAAGAAAAAAAATATTGGCCAACCAACATGATAAAAAATCCCTACATTTTTTAACATTTGAAAAATCTGTTCTTTTTTCCCTACAGTGTCTTTTTATGACATGATTTCCCTACATGTAGGGAATATTCCCTACGTCTGGCATCACTGGTGTTGTCTTTCCTTCTTTTCAATTTACTATTTTGGCAAATTTTATATTTTTATTATTTATTTACTTATTTGTTTTCATTTTCTATCAATAATTTTGTTGATTGGTTATCTTGTGTTGTCATCAGGCTTAGACGCCGTCATTTTTAGTGCGGCGGCGGCCCATTCGCCAAATTTTTAATTTTTTGCAGCTGCGGCTTAAAAAAATTTAAAATCGTGGCTGCGGCTGGGTGGAAATGGCTTAAAAAAGCTGGGAACAAAAAAAATTTTTCGAAACCAAAAAAAAATAAAAAAAATAATTTTTTTTTTAAAAAAAATAGATATATTTTTTCAGTAATTAATCCTACTAGTATCTGCAAGCCAATTTCGTGGCTGGCTCATTGTTTTTTAAAATTCGTCTAGCGGCTATTCATGAATAATCATCATAAATTCGTGGCGGCGGCTTTGCCGAAAATTGACGGCTGCCTGACCTAGCCGGCTATAAATCAATGAAAGCGTCTGAGCCTGGTTGTCATTATTAGCACTATTCAAAATGAAAACATTTAGCGCACATCCCTGAAACTTTATTTGCAAAAGTGTGCATATTGGAGTTGGGATTGCCAAACTTGTGTACACAACGACGCCGCTAATCTGCAACTGAGCCGGAAAGCCTTAGAACTTACTTCATGAGTAACATTTACACTAGCTTTTCCATACAAAAAAAAAATTCTAGTTAGCAGACAGTTGCCACCCTTTCTGTTTTTTTCTGCATTTTTCTGTTTTTTTTAATTGAAATAAAAAAATAAAAACATAGATTTCGTGAAAATAACTTAGGACTAACATTTAAATTTAAGTATTTAAGTGCAGATATGGTATAACGGCGCAGCGATAAATACAAACAACTCCTCTTTAATGCAGCGTCAGTGTAGCTGGCGTCCATGCGACTTATTGTAGTCGTATAGTCGTAACAAATTGTTCTGTTTTGTTTTACTTCTAAAAAGTCTCCACTCTCCAATGCCAATCTGATAAAGAAAATTTTTTTTTTCTAATTAGAAGAATAAGAAATTATAAAAAAGTTTTAAAGGGTTTTTTTTGTTTTCGTAAATAATCTTTTTTTTATAGAAAAATTTAATATTAAAAATTTTGATAAATTTATAAAATTTATAAAAGTTTAAATAAATTAGCAAAAAAATTGCGACGTAAAAATGGTAAATTTATAATTCAGTTTCTTACTAAATGTCAGATTTAGTATTTGTTCAAAACAGTCAATAAGTAAATTTTTAAAATTTAGATTCAGACTCAGAATAGAACAAATTTTTAAACATTTGCTGAACAAATAAAAAAATATTTTTTTTTTTTTATATTTGGTCAGTTTTCTGGCTCCATTATCAGCATCTTTACTTTAAGAAATAATTTAACTTCTTGATCTTGATACAATTTTTGATCAATCATTAATACTGACAGTGAACCTCAACGATCAGATAGTATAGAGTGGGCGTTTTTCCTTGAACCAAATTAACTACAAAAACCTAATTTTTTTTAACACATAGCAGGTACAGGTACCTGATTGCCTTGCCTTATGCAGCAGTTCATTTTTCAAACCACCATATTATGGAACTTTTATACCTACTTACTTAAATTAAAAAATAAACTTTTCAACGCTACTTTTTAGAGTTACCAAGACGAAGATGATCAGTTGAATTATCATAGTGATTTCCCAAAAGATTTTGGTTATGGTTCAGCGTATGATCCTGATGGAGAAACAAATGAAACGAAACCAAGAATTCTATTAATGGGCTTACGGCGTTCAGGAAAAAGTTCTATACAAAAAGTGGTTTTTCATAAAATGTCACCAAACGAAACATTATTTTTGGAATCAACTAGTAAAATTGTTAAAGATGACATTAATAATAGTAGTTTTGTACAATTTCAAATTTGGGATTTTCCTGGACAAATTGATTTTATTGATCCTACTTTTGATTCTGATATGATTTTTGGTGGTTGTGGTGCTTTGGTTTTTGTAATTGATGCCAAAGATGATTATAATGAAGCGTTAACAAAATTTAAAAATACCGTCATTAAGGCGTACAAAGTTAATCCTAGAATAAAATTTGAAGTTTTTATACACAAGGTTTGATAAGTTTTTTTTAATTTCACTTACTAAACGTTAAGTCTACTACATTAGAATTTTGATTATGTTGATTATGTTGATTCGTTTATTTTTGTAATGTAATAATTTTTCAACAATTTGCTATCCGCGGTGTATCTTTGCAAGATTTGCCAAACAATTTTGAACACTAAACTACATTGAACTTTACAAAATATATGGTGCTAGTTTGACAATCAATAAATAAATAATATAAAAATATCCAAATTAAAATACAAGCTTATTTAAAAAGCAATTTCTTTCATTAGTGGAGGAAATCTAAGTAATACCCGATAAATAACTTTTTTACTTTCATTCGCTTTATACAATCAAAACTTGATTTGATTGAAAATCTTACACTTCTAAGCGGATAATTCTCATTCGTGACAAATGACATTAATTCAATCTTGTATTCTGGTGTTAAATTATTTTTCTATTTAAGTATAAATACTCAAAACTTTCAATTGTAATCTATGACGCACGATAATCCATGACATACCGTCTGTCATTAATCTCAGGCAAACTGTTCTAGAACTCCAGGCACTGTTTTGTAATCCATTCTCCTTTATGTTTATTAGAAAAAATGATACAGTTATCAAAATTTGGCAGAACTGTGGAATTGTATTGTAACTACATTTTTAAAATTTTATTTTATTGCGATTGTAAATAATTATTTTCTTTATATTTTAGGTGGATGGCATTAGTGAAGACGCAAAAATGGAATCCCAGAGGGATATTCATCAACGTGCTACTGACGATTTAGCCGATGCTGGACTTAATCAAATTCACTTAAGTTTTCATTTAACTTCAATTTATGACCATTCGATTTTTGAGGCATTTTCTAAAGTTGTTCAAAAATTGATCTCGCAATTACCAACATTGGAAAATTTACTAAATATTTTTATTTCGGTAATTGTTAAAATTAATTATATTCATTTTGAATTCTTGTGTGACAAAAAATATAGGTATTTTATACAAATTAATTTATTCAGTAAAATGACAAAAGAATAAAACTTAAATTATAACAACTCTTCTAAATTCCAAGTTTGTATAAAAATTTCAAAAGCTCAAATTTTTTTAGATTTTTTTAAAAATAAGTTAGAAGAAAAAAAAATATTGTATTCCAGATCTTATTATAATAGTTATATCATTTCGATCGTCACGGTGTAGTGGTATTGCCATTATTCGGTCGTGGGTTCGTTTTTTTGAAAATATTTCAAATTGTCCACTTGAATTGAATGTTTTGTTTGTTTCATTTCTTTTTGTTTTAATTATTTGAGAAGTCAAAGCAATTGAAAGTTATTTACATTTTTTTTTTTTTCATTCATTAAATTTCTAAATTGATTATTTTTAATTTTATTTTTAGAATTCCGGTATAGAAAAAGCTTTTTTATTCGATGTTGTATCAAAAATTTACATTGCCACTGATTGTTCGCCCGTTGACATGCAAAGTTACGAATTATGTTGTGATATGATCGATGTTGTCATTGATCTTTCAAGTATATATAGGTAGAACTCGATTTTTTTTATTTAAATTTCTATTAACTTTAATGTTTTAAATTTAATTATATTTTAGCTCAGAGGAAACAGCCTTTGACAATGAAAGTTCAAGTTTGATTAAATTGAATAATAGCACAATTTTATATTTAGGAGAAGTTAATAAATTTTTAGCCTTAGTTTGCATTCTAAGAGAAGACAATTTTAATCGTCAAGGTGTTATTGACTACAATTTTTTATGCTTTCGTAAAGCAATCAGTGAAGTATTTGAATTAAGATCAAAAAATCAAAAATTAGAAACTTTGGATGAAAATGATGATGATGTTTCAGAAGATAATGAAATAAAATATAATGATAAAAAATTAAATAATGACGCAACGAATAATTATGAAAATAATTTAATTGATGTACAATTTTAATTTAACTATGATGAAATCAAACACTATTTATAAACCAATTTCATATTAAAATTTTACAAACCGAATTTTCAAAAGGAAAAATAAAATAGTTTCCACAAAAATGAACCATTAACAACTCTGAATTGCGTAATTATTCATAAAAAAGGTTTGGAAAACATTTTTGTTTAAAAACAGACAAAAATTTTTCTTCAAAAGAGTGGAAAAAATATTTTACAAGAAAACTTATGGAACCTCAACCAGATTTCTAACTTTATTGATTATTATCTTGTAAAATTTTATCGCGAATTTTACGAATAGTGTTTATTTATGCTTGTTAAACATTTGTTTAAGTTTTTTTCATAAATAGGTTTTAAAACTTGTTACTATATTTTCTATTTTTTTTTAGAAAATGTTAAAATTAATTTCTTTACAAAAAGTAAAGTTGAAGAAAATGAAATTAATACTACAAACAATCTAAAAAGTTTTACATAAATAGCAATTCTCTTACGCATGTAAAATTTTAATTTTTGTTAACAGTTTTTTATTTTTTTTTATTTTATAAAGTTACAGTCAAAGATACAATTTATTTTTCAAAAGCAAGCGTTCATTCAAATTTCAATAAATAAAATATTCCAAGAAATTATTATTTGCATATTCCGAGTAATCATCATAAATATTAATTGCCCCTACTAACAAAAAAGTATTCAATCTTAAATGTTGCTTGCAAATATTTACAACAAAATGAATTTCATTATAGCGATATTAAATAGTAGCATTGCCAAATATAATTTTTAATCATTAATAAAAAAAGGCGAAAGCTGTACTATCTATGTTCAACAATCAAACTAAGTCACTTAGTTTACAAATATTTTGAAATATTGGAGTCTACTGTTCTAAATTTTATTTCGTGGTAGTAATTTAAAATTTTTTCTTCACATACTGAAGCCATTAGAGAAGATCGTTATCATGCAATATTTTATTTTCACTAATGGATCTCCGATAACAAACGAAAAAAATATAAAAATACTGTAAAAATATAAAATACATAAAATTATGAATTATATAATAATATTACTTAAAAACTTAATTAATATTGTATTAGCTGTAGAATATTATATTTTTGTTCGCTATATAATTTTTAATAAAACTTATATTTTTTGTTTCTTTTTATATTTATGAAAAATTCTTTTATTTTCAAAATATTGCATCTTCGACTCTTCTTTTTGATTTTCCGAGAAAGTCTAGGTCAACGTCGAGGTTAAAATCAGATTTAATTTCAGGACATTTTCATTCAAAAATTGGATGTTATAGTAGTGAAAATTTCTAATCCTTATTTTTGGTTGTATGATTATATTTGAACTTTACTTTTATAATAAATAAGGGAATTTAATGATTTCAATTATTTATAATGCTCAATAGTCGCCGAAAATTATATCCTCCAATTCATTCAAATGAAAATCTTGTTCTATATATCACCAAAATAAACGGAATAGTTATATTTTATATGTTATATTAAATAAACAAAGGTTTTAATGTTTCATCATCTTTATTAAATATAACACATTTAATACATTTATAATATATTTTTATATCAATTCTAACATCAAATATTTTTTTTATTTTTATAAACTTCATTTTTTCAATTAAACCACTTTACACGTTCATTATATCGTCGTGTCAATAACATTCGCTCTAAAAGCATATATTTGCCCTTATCATGGATCTCGATGAAAAAGATTCGCAGCGAGTCGAAAACGAAGTTCGTATATAATAGAGGCTTCATGATGAGGGCAAAGAATATGTATAAAATAGAGGCTTCAGTCCCATACAAAAAATACAAATTAATAAAATCAGACAAAAAATCTTAAATCACAACCCCATGAGCTTATATAATTTTTGTGAGAATTGTAGATTTATTGTAATTTTTGAAGTTTTAAAAGCCTTTGTTAGAGCGAAATTCTCAAACGATATAAATATAAGTTTATGGGGGTTGTAATTTAAAATTTTTTGTATGTACTGAAACATCTATGATATACTTACTCTTCGATAGGGGCCATTGTAAATTACTACTAATTAATTTTTTATTTAATTTTAACAAAGTAAATAATATTAAGATGTCCGCATTTAAATATTTATTATAAATATTTTATTGTCATAGATAGTATTCACGATCTTTTTCAATTTAAAAAAAAATCTATATAAAAATTAAAATGTATGGATTCTAAACATCGCATCCTTTGAACCTTTTAAGTGAATTTTTTTAATTTATGGAATAGGTATTTATAAATGTCCAATGTAAACGTGAATACCATTTCTGACTTGAAGATAATTGGGCCGTACAAAATGAAGTTATTGCATATAAAGGATTATTATTATCTTATAATAATTTTTATATTTTTCAAATGCAATCATTATTAATTCTTCCTCATACCTATAATTGTTAATATTTCAATGTTTATAAATAATTTGTTCCCATTATTATTATTTAGCTTCTGCAATCAAATGATGCTTTATCAAAATATTGTGTTATTCACAAAATCATGTTCAGATTTTTTTTAACTTTTGTTCCTTTAATTTATAATTAATGTGGTTGTTATTTACTGAAAGATCACTTGATTTGCTAAGCGCCTTAAGAATTAAAATAGATATATTATAAACAAAAAAAATTATTGGAGGCATTACTGTGGAAGCTATTTATTCATCTGAGAATAAATTACTATAAAATTATTTAAATTTAAACATTTATTCTTTAAATTTTTGCTTTTTTTAAAGGACACATATATTCTTATATTGTTTTTAGTAAATTGTTTTGATAATTTTTAATTAAATAAAATTTATGGCTTATTTTGCTTATTTTAAATTTTGTTGCTTTTTAGTATTTTTAACAATTTTAAAAACTATTTTTTTTATCAATGTAAAATTTAATTTCAAGTATGTATTGTAAATTGTAATAACAATAAAAAAAATATAAAAATAACTTTTGATAAATAATTACATAAAATATTTTTGAATAATTTTTGGCTTTTATTTTGTTACACTCATAAGGTACTAAAATATAAATGTTGATTAAAGCTAATAACATTATTATAAAAATTATGAAAAACAAAATTTTAATCGAACTAATGAAAAGCTAATATTACCCGTGTGTATGTGAAAAGTATAGTTAACATTTTTCGTAGACCATGAAAATAGTGTAGTAGATTGTCAAAAAATAAAAAATAATAAATTTAAAATTTGCAAATAAAAATTTAATTTTTTCTATACAAAATTAAAGTTAATTGCAAATTTTTCTTAGTCCTAATAGTATTTTGCAACAAAATTAGAAACACAATTAATACGTAAAGTTATTATTACATTTGAAACAAGAAGATGCTGTAAAAAATTTATTTTGTGCGATATTACTAAATTCTCACAAACGAAAAATAGTTTTTTTATGTTGATCATAAAAAAATATTGAATGCCATTGCCATTTCCAGCTCGCTGGTGCAATCTGCATATCTTCAATTTGATTTTTGAGTATAAAGAAAAAAAAGAATATTTGGCGTTTTAAAAATATTCTAGAAGTATTAAAAGTAACATTAATTTTCGTAATAAATTTCTTAAAATTTTAAATCACAGTTAAATAGTATAAAAAATAAATATAACAAATATAATGTTGAATGTAAAATTAAATATTATTCAAAATAAGTGGTTTACCACTAATTTATATATTTATAACTTTATTCATAATCATAACATAATAGAAAAATATGTACGGAATATGCATTTTTCCAGTGTGTCTGTGAGTAAGGATTATCTGTTTATAATTTAGGCCTAATAAAGAGAGGATATTTGTTACATTTTTTATTTGTCTTCCGAACAAATACAATCTAGATTTAAAAGCTAAGAATTTACCAACTCACTTATTTATACATAAAGCACATAAAACTTACATGCTTTCTTTATTTAAAGTTTTGCTTTTAGAAGTTGAAATTTGTCTTTGAACTTAATTAAAAAATTAATTCAAAGCAAATAATGTTTTAAAAACAATTTTATAATTATAAAATGTATTTTATTGGCGAACCAATTTTTGCTATATCGTTAATATTCTAAGACTCGGAAATGTTTCTACGTCTTATTTTTAAATTAAAAACAGTAAGAGCTTTTACATTTTTGAAGAAATTTCAATGATTTATAAACTAAGTTACACATTCTGTAACTTAAGAAGTATCCTTATTTAATAATAAACCTTATCATGTTTGGTCTAACTAACTTATTTGCTAAAAATTTTCAAAAAATTTCGTTTTCGGGAATTTTATTTAATTTTTTTTTTATGAAAATCGATCTAGAATTATTGTTTTCAGATTTAATTTAGTTCAACTTAGGCAACAAGTAGTAGTAATGTTGAATAGTTTAATAATCAAAATTAAAAAATAAACCAGCATTCTTAACAAATTATTTTTCAATTTGACAATAAAATTTGAAGCGCTCTGCAGCCTTAGCCTCAAAAACTATTAGTATAGTAACGTTTGCTTAAAAACTATTCTAACATTTAATAAAAAATTATTTTGTTTTCATACAAGTTCAATTATTATTATTATTCTGGTTATTATTGCGTCTCCGTCTAAATACCAAAGCAAACAGCCCACGTAATCTCCACCATCTACTACGACGTCGAGTATTGTGTAATTTATCATTACTAGGACATTTAGTTGAAAGAAGCCTTTTTTGTTCTTTTTTACGAATTTCACGTATTAAGGCAAAAAATGCCTCATCAATGTAATGTCGAAGGGCAGCCGATGTTTCATAGAATGGACAACCAAATTGTAAAGCCAAATTTTTACCTTCTTCCGTGGACACCTAAAAAAATAAAAAAGAATGCACCATTAAGAATGTTTTATAAACATAAAAAAATAAATATTTTTCGTAATGATTTCCTTCAAACTTTGTTACTGACTGTCCGTAAAAATAAAGTACATCTACAACACATTTTGTATGGTTATTCAATTAAGGTACAAATAAAATAAACTTTTTTCTATTTAGTTCCTCGACTTAAATATAAACATAAAACACCCAAAATAAATTTTTTTTTTGAAAACTCAAGTTTCTCAAACATTTTAAAATTGGCATAAATGTTTAATACATTAAAAAATAATTTTGTTTTAAATTGAACGTACTTTTCTTTGAGAATGCAAATCTAATTTATTAGCTATCAAAACTAATGGTATATTTTCGGACAATCTGACTTTTGTTATTAGTTTTCTGTATTCGGAAGCTTCCTGAAAGCTGTGACGATCTGTTACTGAATAGCAAATTATGAAACCCTCGCCGCCCCTCATATATTGATCGCGCATTGCTGTAAATTCTACTTGACCAGCTGTATCTAATATATCCAATAAAGCTGCTTCACCATCAATATTGGCTTGCTGTTGATATGAATCCTCTGAAATATATATACATATTTCTTTTAATAAAAGACTTCAAAAAAAAAAAAGAAATTTTTTTTACCTATAGTAGGGTCATGGTAATCTAAGAAGCTATGACTAACAAATTGCAATGTTACAGCTAAAAGGAAATAATTAAAAAAAAAAATAAGCAAAAAATTTTTAGACTGATAATATCGCTCGCAAAATTACCTGATTTTCCAACTCCTCCGTCACCTAAGATGACAATTTTATAAACTCGAGTACCTCCACGTGTAGTGATGATATTATTGGACGTTGATGACTCTCCATCACTTTTCAACGAGTTTTCTATAAAAATTTAATAATACATATTAGATAAAATCAAAAGTTTTAAAAGGGACCGTCATGGTGTAGTGGTATTTCTATTATCCTACGGCATGTTCGGTCGTGGGTTCGATTTCCACCTAGAACTGGAATTTGTGTTAATTTTCTTAATTTGTCCACTTGAGTTAAGTGTTGTGTGGTTTTTTTGATGGGTATACTTTTTTTTAGTTTTAAAGATGATTGCGTAGGTAGGTAGTTAAATTTTTTTTAAATACCTACCTATAAATAGATGACTTTTATGTAGAAAAAGGAAAAAAAAAATAGTTGAACTCAACTGGTTTTGGGCTTAAAATAATTTAAATATAAATAGGTAGGTACCTACACGGCATCTAGACTGGTAAACATATTTTAAGTTGGTAGGGTGAAAACTGGTAGATAACTGCATACCTACCCATTCTCAATCTATTTTCGGAATAATAATAATTAATTAGGTTGCTAATAAATTTTTGAACTAGAAAAAACTTCTACTAGTACTGAGATACCTACCTACTTCTTAATCGTGGATGAAGTTATACTTATTTTCGTATAACCAAATAGATAATGTGCAAAGTTTATTCAAACGAACCCCCAACCAAAGAACGAAAGCCGAAAGCGTAGGTAGTACCTAACTAATTGTCAACATATTTTCCTATCTAATAATATAGTATGTACAATGTACCTAAAATAGCACAAAAGTTCTTGATGAAAATGTAGAGTTCTGTAAGAAAACACCATTTGTGGGCGTTTTTTAAACGAAAAAAAAAAAAAAAACATTACAAAGCTCACCTTTTTGAATAGCTTTGGGCTTCTTCACACATCCTGCCAAATCTGTCATATTTTATTTATTCTTTGTTTTACGTTTCAGATTAGATATTCGTCCCTTTATCGCGTCAATCGGCGGTCAATTTTTTTTCCAATTTTATCCTCCTCCTCCCACACCAACTAGCTTCCAGCAGCTGCAATTTGGTTTTGATGGCACTCAAAAAATTTTCAAAAATTATGATAAATTTTAATCATTTTATTTGTTGTTTATTTATTTATTTATTCATATGACAATAAAAAAGCCATTCAAGGCTTATACAAATTATTGTTAGAATACAAGAAAAAGAACTTAAAATAAAATTATAAAATAATTCATTATAACTTAATTACAGTTTTCAAATTATAAATCTTAATTTTAAATTTTTAATTTTAATTTTTTTTGTTTAATAATAAAAACAAATTAATTAATTTATTTTTTGTTTATTTATTTTTTTTTTTTAAATAAATTATTTTATTTTCGTATAATTTGATTTATTTTTTGCAAATTCTTTATTTTCTTACATAAATTTATTTACTTTCACATATAGATAGGTATTATTTTCAAGACTTCACTTTTGACTTTTTTTTGGCATAAATTTGATTACTTCGCTGTGTTACCATTGCGCATATTTCCAAATTGTCATTACTATTCAAAGAAAAGCAAAATTTACCAAAACAAATAAATAATAATTTTATAGGGTTTCTGTACTTGCTGTCCTAATATCGGCTTTTGCGAAAGAAGTCTTTCTTTCAGCTCACTTTAGTCTTTTGCCATATAAAAAAATCGCAAAAACCGATAGAAAGACTTTTCGATGTACATACTTTGTCGCTTCGCAGTTTTAGGTTATTATTTTATTTTTCTGCCTTAAATTAATTATTTTGTAGGGGTTACACTTATTTCTATAAAAATTTGAAAAACAGTACATTAAATTCATAAACAATGAGCAATTGTTATTTTAGCAGTCAAAAGTAAGTAGAAAGTAAGTAATATATCAATTATGAAGCAAGTGGAACACATTTTACAAATAAATTAATAAGCTTAACAAACTTCGGGTTTAAATAATACCTTTTCTACATTAGCCGTCATGAAGCAATCTTCCGAAAAGTTTTACAACTTCCAAACCAGACTGCAACGCCGACAAGAAAATACGCCGTGCGCTGACCGCCGCAAACCATTTTTTTGTTCGCCGCCGCAAAACATTTTTTTCGAGATTTCAGTGCGTACGCCTTGCGCTGCATTTTTATATTTTGTATCGGCGTGCTAAAAATTTTTCTAATATTTTTTGGTTAATTTTCTTTTTTTCGTTTTTTTTTTTTTTTTGTTTTTTTTTTTTTTCGTTTTTTTTTTTTTTTGCTGTTTCTTTTTTTTTAGCACGCCGGTAACGCCGACCGTCGCCGAATTTTTTTTCTAAGCGCGTCGCCGCAGCCAAAAACTTGTCGGCGTTGGCGTCTGTGCCAAAGGCACTTCCATTGTACTTTGCATTTATATTTGACAGCAAAAAAACATTTTCTCATCTAGTTCTGTTTGTTATTATATTTTTGACAGGTAAGCACAACAAAATAATTATTTTAAAGCACAAAAACTACCATAATTAATAACCTACAAACTGCAAAGCGATAAAGTATGTACTATCTTTTAGTTCTTGGAACTTTTTTTATATGGGGAGCTGGAAGCTGGAAAACATCTTGCACAAAAACCGATATTAATACTGCCAGAATTCAAAAACCATAATAAGGTGAAAACACAATTGGGGCGACAACGACGGCGACAGCGATAGCGACTGTCAAAAACCATATATTTGTATGAGAATGAAACAATTGAGGCGATTTTTAATATGAAAAATCGCTGTCGCCGTCGTCGTCGCCCCAATTGTGTTTTCACCTTTAAGGAAATTTTAAAAACAAATAGTTCAACATCATACTCATACAAAATTGTGATTTTGAATAAATAATAAATAATATTTTCCAAAAATCTTTGCGCTTTGAATAAAGTGAACACTCAATATCTGAGAAAATATAAGAGGTACGAAAATTTTGATTACAACATGAAGCTTCTTAAAGCGAGGTGAAAATGACTATTGTATCTACTCTTGAATCAGTAGTTTCTACTTACATATTATAAAAACTTTGAGGAGTTATATCCTGAAAAGGGGTTTTGGGATTTGCCCCAAAATCTCTCTTGCGAATTTGGAGGTTCGAGCAGCGCCTATCATTTAAACTGACCATATTTGAAAAATATAAACAAGTATTTTTTTTATTTATTTATTTATTTATTTTTTTCAAAATTCAATATCTCAGTAACCCTTTTTTAACCCGTTTTTAAGTTCCAGTGCTTTTTGAATAGGTAATTAAAAGTTAGATTGATGGTCACCGAAGGTTGGAAAAATCTCAAAAATGCTGTAAAACGGACCGTTTTCGAGATATTTGCGAATAATTATCGTCCAATAGCTAAAATTTCTTCAATTCCTAAGCTTTTTGAAGCTGTCATTTCTGACGATATACATTTTTATTGCTGATAATCAGCATGGGTTTCTTAAAGGTAGGTCTACTACTACTAATCTCATAGAAGTTACTTCAGCTTATAGGGATAAGATGGAGAAGGGTTATCAGACTGATTCAGTTTACACGGATTTTAGCAAAGCATTCGATGTTCTTCCTCATCAGATTATTTTATTTAAATTGGCTGCGTATGGTTTTCCACCTTCTTTTATTGAGCGGAAAAAATCTTGGCTTGGTCCTCGTGATTATCAAGTCAAATTTCGCTCTGCTACATCTACAACATACACAGCTACTTCAGGAGTGCCTCAAGGTAGCCATCTTGGTCCACTTGATTTCGTAATCGCTATTAATGATGTTTCACTCATCATTTCCTATAGCGATCACAACATTTATGCCGATGATATGAAATTTTTTAAAAAAATCGCTAGTCCTTCAAACTGCAATCTCTTACAAACTGACCTTAATAGCTTTGGCTATTGGTGTATTAAGAATAATCTTCTTCTTAATGTGTCTAAGTGCCAAAATATTTCATTTTCAAGGAAAAGAAATCCTATTAATTTTCAATATACACTTAATAATATTCTTATTCCCAGAGTCAATGAAGTTAGAGATCTCGGCATTTTATGTGATTACCAATTGACATTTAAACCACATGTAAATTCAATTGTAAATAAAGCAAATTCCACTCTAGGTTTTATTAAACGTTGGTCAAGAGAGTTCTGTGACCCATTTATAACCAGATTTCGTTTTACATCTCTTGTAAGACCATTGTTAGAATACGCATCTCAAGTATGGTCACCCTTTTTTTCTGTCGACATCAATAGAGTCGAATCCGTTCAAAAAAATTTTCTTAGATTTGCATTAAGGCATCTTCCATGGAAGGATAACTTAATCCTTCCACCGTACACAGAACGTTTAAATCTCATTAAGCTTGAATCTCTTCAAGACAGACGTGAATTTGCAGATGTTGTTTTCATTCATCAAATTATTATTGGTAAAATTATTTCTGCTTTTATTCTAGAGAAGATCAACTTTCGTGTTAATACCAGAAGCCTCCGAACTTCTAACTTATTTGAAGTTGCTTACCATAGAACCGAATATGGATGCAATGATCCCATTTCTCGAATGCTTGCTTCTGCTAATGAAAACCATCATGTTTTTGACCTTAATATCTCTAAGGCATCCCTTAAAGCTGGTTTAAAGGCTAATTATTTTTTCACTAATAACATTGGAGGACTTTAATTAATATTTAAATTTTCTGTATATCCGAAGCCAAGAGAAGTGGTAGACTAAAGATAATTCTTCTAATTATTATTTTTATTTTATTTTTAAATTTAAAATATCGTTTCAACATACAAACCGACCCTGACGAAGTAATGTAAGACAATATATATTTCATATATTATCTGAAACCGATAGGTCGTTGTATGCTGATTGTTTTTAATTTGAGTAATTTTTTTTTGATTCATTTTGAATCTTCATGAAATGTCTTAGTTGACGCCGGAGGAAGTAGTAGGATATTTTCCACTAATTCTTCTTCTTCTTCTTATTTATATTTTTAATTTTTTTAATTTACTCTTTCTTCTAATATTTACTCTCTTTTTTTAATTTTTTTACTAAGGAAACTATTCTTTGTGTTATGTGATATGTCACTAGGGATTTCGTTGTTTATCAGAAACGAGACTTGTTCTTATTGTTTTATGTTGTTTTTTCTATAATTCTTTTTTTTTTTCTTTTCTGATGCTTGATTTAAGCATCGTTTGGTGGTAATATTAATTTTCCATTGCATGCTTCGTATCGAGCCCTCTCCTCTCATATTAGCATGTATATGAGAGTGATTGTAAAGTTTTCATGGCAATTTATTGCCTTGAAGTGCAGTGGATACACCCCCAACTCATTATATTTATATAACTAAAAATGTTCCGCATTTGTCCCGCATTAAGCGGGACAATATGGTCAGTTTACTCTAATCTGTAATCCCAACCAAATTTTAGCCAAATCAGGCCAGTACACATCAACAATATTACGCAGATTAGGAATAGTACAATATTCAAGAAGTTTCAGTTCAATACCTCCTAACTCTAAAGTACAAGTTTAGGAATAAAATTTCAAACTTGTAAATTGGTGTTGAAAAAAACTATCTTCTTCAAATTCCGAGTTTTCTTTCAATCTTCTTTAAATAAATATAATTTAAGTTTACAATTGATCTAAAGGATTTTTCTATATGTCATGAATCTACCTACATAAGATTTTGTTTGGTCCGCTTCACTCCGTTTTATTATCACCTTATAAGTATTTTTCATATAGATAAGAATTTCTTTTAAAATTAATAAAAATTTAAAGATTCAATAAAATAAAAGTTAACTAATCGGATATTTTCTTTACATTCTTCATATATCCACACAGTGTAGATTGATTTGAGTGATTTTCCTTTGATATCAGGAAAATAAAAATAATCAATTATTTTTCACTTCATTTGAGGTTTATCTTATGAGATTATATTAATTGGAAAAAAGATTTAAGAATAACAGACCTATTTATATTTGAAAACATTTTCATTTTCAATAGATTTTATTATAAAGTAGGTAGGTATATATTATATAAATAATATTAAAATTGTAATGTGTGTACAGAAATATATTATCTTTGTGAAATTAAAATTCTGTTGAAGTTATCTAAAATTTCTCAGAAATGATTGTCTTTGTATTTCAAAGTTAATAAACTCCTTGAAATGTGTTCTGAAATGCAGGAAAAAACTTTGAAATAAAAATTGTTTCAAACTTTAATAAAACTTAAAACAAAAAAAAACTCTAAAACCAATACTTTTTAAGTACATATAAAAATATTGGAGTGCTCGGCCTATTTTTTAAGAAATATAGAAAGAGATTCTTGATAAAATTAAGACAAAAAAGGCATATTATATTCATTATAAATAATTAATTAATATTATTTTCATTAACTAGGACTAGGTCAACATATTTTATTAATTTTTTCTTCGATATTATGCAATTGCTTTGATATTGATATTGCTCAGTTCATTGCTAGAAAATTTTAGTATTCAGATAATTTGAACTTAAATTTTCCCTTCTTTATTTTCATTTTTTATTTCGCTAGCTAATATTATCTTATACCTACAATTTATTATACGTTTAGATAAATGTAGGTACATACATATATATTATATCCCAAACTAACATACATAAAAGAAATGTCATGCCATTCAAACCAAATAAATTTAGTATCGACCTTCAGGTATGTATCTGTCATATTAAAATTTCTCACTATATATTTCATTTCAACTGCTTCTTGATAAATTATTAATAAATATACTACATGCAATCAAAACATGGAAAATTTATTTCTTGAGGCGAAATATCAATACCTTTTCAATGAAATTTGAGTGAAGTAAACTTTTATAACAAACATTTTTTTTTTGATTTTAGAATTGAATATATTAATTTGAACTTACGAAATAAGCTAGATCAAGGACAAAAAACAAAGTGCGCACAACGTTGTTTTGACGCTTGATATTTAAAAGTTTTTTTTAAAGCTAAAATGTAGGTTTAGTTTATTATGCATACAATTAACTGAACATTCTTACTACTGCATATATCAATTGGACTTGGGCACCCGATTTTTAAACAATTAAAAGAAAAAAAAATATATAAAACCTCACTTACACAGAGAATTATAAAACTCAACTTTTTTAAACTATGCGATATTACCCATGGACTGTTTCCATATTTTAATTTAATTTGATATAAATTTATTATATTAAAATCTTGTTTTATCAAATTTATTGCTAATTGAAATTTTATTAATATTTTTGCCTTTGGAAATATTAAAGAGCGATTGTTTTGATATTCAATTTATATGGTGTTAAGTATTGAAATATCGAAAAAATTATTTATGATTATAAAAATTACAAAAAAAAACTCACATAAATTGTACGTTACACTTTCAAATTTAGCTGAAGCAAAAAAACTTATTGGGAAAAAAATTTAATAATTCTCATAGTAAATTTTAAATAACTATTAAGAAATAAGGTAGTAGGTATCTAATTCTTATAGGTATTGTAATAAATAACTAATATTTCATTCAGAAGATTCTTTGTAAATTTTTTTCTCATTTTATTTATCTACTTTCAACAATTTAAAAAAAAATTTAAGACAGCGAAAAGTGTTCTTGAAGAATTTCAATGTAAGTTAGTTTTTATAATTTTATTAGAAAAAATAAATTTTATATTTTGTATCCATAATTGTTATATCTTTGATGTTAGAGAGCTAAAAGAAGAACTGTATATTACTGAATAATAATACCTGTTGGTTTCGTATTATTTTTTTTTTTGTTAATATAAAAATATTTTCTTTTATTAATTTGACGTATCAAATGCATATGGCGCCGTCCATTATAAAAATTTTTAAAAATTTAATTCAGTAAATCTTTATTTTTGTCTTCAAATTAATTTTCTATTTTTTCCGAGATCAAAGTATTGAGAAAAAAATAATAGTGTCAACCTCAATTTTGAATTTTTAATATAATTTGATCGTGCCATTATAGTTTATTAATTGTTCATTTGATATAAACTCCAATATTACTTAAATGAAACAATAGTTCCAAAGCAAATGCGTATTTATTGATTTCTTCGATGTAATATTCATTCTCTTTCCAACTATATAGACATCATTTTGTAACCTTTATACTTTGAATGTGTAATGGTGAGTTAAAATGGTGAGAGTCTCCTACATTCCCTCATACACTTTAATTTAAACCTAAATAAAAACTGAAAACCCGAATTTAATTCGTTTCTTCATACTCTTTTCTTCCCTGTGTCTATAATACCAAGTTTATTGTATCAGCTGCACTGCTGGACCAGCAAATTTTACAGATGCCACTGTTATCGATTTTATTAATTTTTTTTCTAGCTAAAAAAATGTAAAGCTAAACAAAAAATGTTTAAAATTAACATATAACAAGTTTAAGTTACATTTTATCGTTGCATATAGTTGGCTTCCAATATTTTCCATATTAAAAATAGATAAAATGAAGAAAAACTGATTTGTAATAAACACACATTAGAAAAAACTTAATGAATGACACATTTTTTGTTACCGCAACTTGATTAACAATTTTCCCATGTCATAGAGCTAAACACATACAATATTTAATTTAATAAAAATTTTGCTTAAAAAAAATGATATTTTAATAAAGAAAAAATTTAGATAGAAATTACACCCACTTCTATGATCTTGGACATACGAGATTAATTAATAAAAAAAAAAATGATGCGAATTAAAAATACAAAAAATGTTCAACATTAAACAAGCATTATCAATTTAAATTTTATTAAATTTATTTTTTCTATGATTAAGATTACGAAAATATAATGTTATTATAGTTTTATAGTTAGCATAAACATAATATTATATTTATTTTCATGTCATGTCTCCTATTTTTTTTTTTTAATTTTGCCTCATTTTTATTGCGATTAAAATTAAATAAAATTTGTATAAAACTCCAAAGAAAATTTATATAAATATTATATTTTAAATAAGTATAAAACTGATTTTTCTTTTGGCCTTTATTTTGAACTAGTAATCGCCTGCACTCGAAATTACTCTTCATTTGATTTTGCATTGAGTGAATCATATATTTGTTGTTGTTATTAATTTTATGATTTAAAGGTGAAAAACACCTGAATTAAAAATCTAAAAAAAATGAACTAAACAAAATTATGATACCTTTATTTAAAAAAAAAAAATACAAAATCGGTCCATAAATGTTGCCTACCTCTACAGGTTTGAATGGAGAAAGAAAAATTCGCAGATTTATATATATAGTTTATTATTAATTTTATTTTGTAATTAAAGAACTAGATTATTTTCATAAAATTAATTTTGTAATGCTCAATTTTGACTTTTTTGGTTTCTAAACATAAATAATACTACAATCTTTCATCTTTATCGACATTTTTTTTTTATTTGCTCTATGCTGCTGCGGAGATTACTCCAATTATATTAATAATCAGAATTTGATTTTTCAAGTGATGTGCCCCCTATAACCCATTATAATTTAGTTAATATGTGTACACAAATTAATCAGTTAAATACTATGTCTACAAAATTTGAAAATTGAAAAATGAAAATAATATATTTTTCCTAAATTTCGAATATAACTAATAATGAAATTATTATTTTGATTCGTTGAAAATTGTGTTACAATTTTTATTATTTTCTACTTACATTTTTATACGATTTTTATCTTTTTCTTTTTTTTATTATAAGTAGTATATGAAGAAAAACAAAAAAAAATTATAAATACAAAATAAATTTGATATTGTGTACGCCCCGGTGAAATCAAAAAGAAAAAGAAAAAATTACTATGCGCATAAAAAAAAGTTTCAGTCAGATACCTACTTTTTTTTTTTTTTAATAAATAAATGGAAATATCAAAAGTGTATTGAAAAGATTTTCAACATAATAAAAAAAATATATAAAATAAAAATAAAGGGGAATTTCGATTAATGTTTATTTTTTCAATGGGGACAAAATGGAAATGAATAAATGAATGAGAGAATTATTTAGAGAATTTAAAAGAGATCCAATTTCAATTAATGTTTTATTTTATTTTTCTGTTTTTTTTTTAACTAATAAAAATAAATATGTAATTAAAAAATTTGATGATAGCTGTTAGCAATAGCTTAATATCTAATTAATGTTTGATGGATAGATTGTAGATTATAGAAAACTTTGGTGTGCAAAAAAGTATTAAAACAATAAGTAGTAATGGTGAAGAAAAGATCAAAATTGCGAAAAATCGAATCGAAAGTATAATTTTAATGAATCCTTAATTAAGAATCTGTTGTAGACCCTTTTTTAAATTTTGTGGAGGTATTGTATAATTGGTATGGGTTTGTCTTTCGGGAAATGGATGAAGTCAGTACATGGTAGGTACTAAAAGTGATACTATAATAAATCGATTTATATTACGTATGGAGTGATGTTACTATTTTCTGACTAGAAAATACCGATACCCTAAATATAAATATGTATAAATTACAAAACATTGTGAATAAATTTATGGTTCGCGAAATCTTAAATTTTCTCCCTGACTAATGTGGCTTGGATTTAAAAACCCAATAAAGAATCTAGGAAATAGTGCAGTGAATGATTGAGGAATAAAAAAAGCTAAAAAACCAAATATCATTATTCGAAGAGGTAAAACAAATTTGGAATGACATTTTATAATATAAAAGTCAATGACAGGAACAAATAAAATTAAATGATTGTTGAACTAAATATTTTTTATGCTATTGTTTTGACCGCACAATTTCGGACTTATTAAAATAGAGATTTGAAAAAAAAAAAATTATTATTACATATTATATGCTATAAAATTTTAGATACTATTTCATGCTATTTGATAAAAGACATTATAAATTTTAGTAAAAAAATATTTTTGTTTCTTTTTTATTTTATGAAAAAAATTTCTATAAAAATTAAAAAAAAAATCAACAAATGTACGTTGCTTGTAATCAGTTTTATTTAACATTTTCAAAAAACTAAGATATAGAGCTTCATTAATTCGAAATATTTTATTACAAAATACAAAATAATATCGCATCGCAATCTTATGGGGTTATAGGTTTCATTCAATAAATTAACCTTAAACACAATAACATAGAATTAGCAGAACTGACATTATTGAAGAACTATGTCTTGCAATACAATATTGTACTTCAAGAAAGTTCAGTATTCGAATATAGTGTACTCAGGCGTGGAACTTAGTCAAATCAAAGTAAGCAATGCTTTCGCGCCCCGCGTTGTTTGAGGACGCCTGATTTTGAGAAAATTAACTTTTAAGTTTTTATATTATAACTTGGTAAAAAGTAACAACATTGAAACTTTACCGTCGACAAATTCAAACTAATGTGAACAACTTTATTATAGATGAAATTATTGATAAATTCAAAAGGTGAAATATATATTTGAGACCAGTTTGAGTTTACAACAATTTATAAATTTTCAATTATGTACCTATATAATACATTTTATTTTCTAGCCAGCAATGTATAAGTTAAATCAAATAGTATTTTCTATGCGGCAAATATAATAAAAATAATTATATAAATAAAAAAATTATCAACAAAATAATCTAATTTATTTTGAAATCAACGTTTTATGGAAAAAAATAATTTTTAAAGATACTCCAAGCACCAAAAAAAAAAAATCGAAATAATTTATTTACTTATTTAATGAAAAAAATGAAAATGAAATAATAAATTTGAATTTTAAGTTTCAGATCACGTACATTAAATATATAAAACATATATATATTATATGCAATACATACACTATTTATCTTATATATAATATGCACATAGGTATGTATGTTTAATATATTTTCTTTAATTTTTAATTTTTAAATTAAAAACCAAAAAAATAAAATAAAATAGAAAATAATAAAAAAAAATTTTTGCCGTGAAATATTAAGAGGCGTGGTATTTTTATTTTATATTATATTTAAAATAATTTTTCTTAAGAAAAATTATATTGAATCGCGACTGCGTTAAATTTTCAATTTTAATATCAATATAAAAATTTTTAACAATAATTTTTCTATTTGTTTTTTATTTTTTTTTAACTAAATTTTATATTTTTTTCTTTTCTGAAATTGTACAGAACAAAATTAAGAAAAAAAAAACGAATTCAAGAGAATTCCAAAATACACAATAATAATAATAATAAAGAAAATAAAATAAAGAGATTATTATTAAAAACAAAACATATCTGAATTAATATAACACGGCACTAAAGTATACTATGGATGAAGTATATTATGCTCTGTAACTATTTCAGTGAAATAAATACCATTTACTCAATTTTTAATTGCATATAAAAATATACAAATATTTTTTCAGTTATAATACTGGTAGAGATACATATTATACGTCCTGATGATAGATATAGATTTCTACTATAATATAGTGCATTATGCAAATTACACTATGAGATGAGCGAAATAACTTATATTAATTAAGAATACTAAAAAGATTATCAGTTTCGTACAATTTTTTTTTTTGGTATTTTTATTTGAAGGTTTAGTGAAACAAAATAAAATACAAATATAAAATATACAAAATAAAATATAAATAATAACTAATAATAACTAGTGGAAAGTATTTTTATTACGTTTAACCATAGATTAAGAATTCTGTATTCTTAATCTATGGTTTTACTGATGCCTTCAAATAAAAATGTTTGAAACTGATAATCTTTTTAGTATTCATAATAAATGGTTTAACTTAATATTTCTATGATAATGAAAAAAACGAAACCATTATGACACTATTTATAAACTTTTATTAACTATAATTAAATATACAAAATTCACGAGCCTTTTTTGATTGTCAGTTTTAATTTGTCCGTTTATCCAGATCTATAATACTTGGAATTTATTAAATATTTATTAATTTCGGCTGTTTGAACGCTAATTTACCAAATTTCGATAAATGAAAATCTTGTTAACTTTCGTTTAAGCTAAAGCACGAGATTGTATTATTAAGTATTTTGAAGTTGTAGTTCATACGGCCTAAAGCAAGCTTTATATTATTTAAATACTTTGTATTTTGTTAGCCAAAATGTAAAATGAACTTAAAACAAATTAATTTTAAACTAATAAAAATATTATTTACAAGCGAAAATCTACGAAAATCATTTATATTTCTTCTTTGATAAAATGCGCCATTTGAAGTTTCGTTGAAAACCCATAAACATTAGGTATAGCTTATATTAATTTTCAATTATTTATCATGAGAAAATCAAATATTGAAATCATCATTATTGTAAAAGTTAATTCTTTTACACCTAGTTATATTTGTCATAATTTTTAGTGGACTACATGATATCCATATCAAATAAAATTTATTTATTAAAAAAGTTTATTTTTACGGATTTGCTTGTTTTGTTTACCTTAATTGGTTACAAATAATAAAATAGGCCAATTTGCAAATATATGGGATCACCGAAGCAAGTATAATATTTGACGATGGACAGATTTGTATTTTGGATGTAATGTACGTATTTTGATATAATGTTTAAAAACTATAGTTTTTTAAATTGTTCTAGAAATACCTAAGTTAATGCGAAATGATATTATATTGATGTTTATTTAAAAATTTTTTTGTAAACATAAATTTACATAAATTCAGACAAGTTACCAACTTGTTATAAGTTTTCTGCATTTTGACAGAATTTAATATATTACGGATCTTTTTGGACTCAACACTTGCAAACAACACAATCAGAAAAAGGAAACAAAAGTTTACTTGTAATTGAAGGTAATTTCTGAAAGTTCAAGCAATCAGTAGTTAAGTTAAATTATGCCATTTAAGATAATAAATTTTTCGGTAGAAAAATTAAAGCACTACTAAATACTAAATACTTCTTGCTTTCAGTTTTAATGTTGATGTGATAACAAACAAATGTTATGTAGTTTTACCTTTAAAGGTTACTTAGGACAAGAGTATATGCTTAATTAAGTATTGAAAGCTGTGTCCATATAATAGAAGATAATAGCAAATCGTGTCCATATAATTTTACTCTAATTAGATTAAGTTCAGAAACTTCCACTTAATCTAGTTTTAAATTATATTGATTTAACGAAATTCATCCATATATGTTTCATTCTACAATTTCGTAATATTACCTAACTATAACAATAACATTATTGTTAAATCAAGTACATGACAAATTCGAATCTTAAACAGGTTATAATTTAATATTTACTCTTTCATTGCTGACGTTAAGGTATATTTATAAAAGTAAATGTAGTAATAATAGGACTGGATAATTTAGCATGACTTATTTATTTATTTTATTAATTTATTTTAATTTATATATTACTTAAAAAAAATTTGGAAACAAATAAAAATGTATTTGGCTTTAATGGCTTCAATAGAATTATTTTTGACGTATATAAATATTGTATATTAAAAAATTTTCGAAATCAAATATTCAGCAATTTAGTGTTAAAAAAACCATTATTCGTTCTAAGAACAACGTTTCAGTTCAATGTTACAATGAAAAGAACAATGAGAAATTAATTTACTTTAAATGATCAGAAATTCAGGAATATTTACATCACATACCTACATATCTTTGAATTTTCTACTGTCCAACTTAACTTCAGGAACATTGTACAATCAAATAAATGTGCTCGCAGGAAAAAATGAGTACTCAACAACCTTTAACCGTTTGATCTTAATAAATATTGAACCAGCAATTTTTTTTTTTTAATTTTCATTGAATAGGAAATGGTACAGGTTTATATGCAATGAGTAATTATGTGAATAGTAATTAAGACCTGGTTTCACTATATGTGTGCGCCGAAAATGTTGGTGCAATTTTATAATTCATGTTTGGATTGTAAAATAGTTATCTACTTAAAAATTACATGCTGTGTAGTTTTATTTAAATAAAGATTAGTTGTAGTTTATTATGTTTGATTAATATAATTGCAATCATTTTTTTGAACACTTCAATATAATTTTTTTTTTACCACCGCCACACAGTTAAATTTAATTTAATTTAATAACAATATTAAAATCATGTAAGTACATCATATATACGTTTTTCTTTGCAAGAATTAAATTATTGAAATTGATTATTAACTTGTATGGTTTCATAAATTTTTTATACACTTCAAAATTATGTAACATAGCCGGAACATATATATTTTTGCTATATAATGCTTGTAAATGCACATTGTACAATATATTAGGTACTATATATTTATTATTTATACTTTTCTCTTTTTATATTTTACTAATTACATCGCTTCTTATTTTGATTTCTAATTTTAGTTTTCCTATAAGTTAGCCAGAAAATTATTCCAAAATGATTACATTAAGTGTATCAAATTCTCAAGGACTGTTATGTTTGAAGACCTAAAGAGTTTTAAGACCTTCTTATTATCTAATAAACCTACTCTATAATATTCAAATTAAAGATTTGCTGTTTACGTTTAAGCACACTCAACTTTGTTTCGCAATTTCCTGTATGCTATACTAAGTTACTATACTTAATAATTACCTCGGTAAGTATTACTCACATTTAACCGTTTGATAATTATTTAATTTCACATGTATAATCATACCTACTGCTAACAATTTTTGGAACAATGTTCTTTTTTTGCAAATTTCCACCAATATAGTCTCACAGTTGAGACTAAAATTGAAAGAAATTGAAGGGTTGGGATTCAGTTGATAGTTTTCTTATAAATTTATTCTAGTCAAAATTTACAAAACACGATTTACGGAACAACAGAAAAAAAATCTATGCTATGATTTCTGTCTTCAAAAAATAAGCAATACACTCATTTGGATTATTGATATTTTTGATGAAATTATAATTTTATTCATCAAGCTATAGTAAAATATTTTGCTAAAGGATTATAAAAGTTATCTAATAAAAATTCATTTAATAATATTTTTATTAATTTTAATTTTTTTTTTTGCGAAGTTGCTACATTGATAAATAGCTTAAATATCTTTTGATTCGCTTTTGTTTTCAAATTTCAAAACCTATGAATGATAGTAAATGAATAGTTTATAAAAACCAATTTATTTTTGCATTGCACTTTACCATTATATTAATCTTTTTTTATTTTAAATTTAAAAATGATTTTATCCTAAGCACCATTTCTAAAAAGAAAATTATTTACATAAAAATATATAATATATATATATATATATTATATACATAAAAAAAAACATAAAAATATAAAAATGATATATTATATGAAAACATATAATATATTATACATAAATTTGACATTTATCAAAAAACTGAATTTCTTATAAAACTGCTCCACAACAAAAAAAATTACGTATAATTCTGAACCTTTGAAAAATAGAAATAGAAAACAGGAAAGTCTACTGTCTTACTTCGATAATAAAGACCGGTCCCTCTATTTGACTTTTTTTTGTACAAGACTTTTATAATAGTTTATATACATCGAATAAAGGGACCGCATAATACAAGGACCGGACCTTCTATTGGAATATTTTTCAAAACAAAATGTTTAAAATGTACAGACGAACATTTTAGGTAAATGGTTCATGATTGTTTACAGATTTATTTTATTACTCGCTTAACTGCTCTTCGTTCGTATTATAAAAAAAATTAATAATTAATATTTTTTCGATTGTAGCAGTGTTTTTTTTTTTGAAAAGCGGTTCAAAAGTTGCTTGATTTGAAGCTGCAAAAGTTGCTTGATTTTTTCGAACATAGGGACGTTAAAAAAGGACCGGTCCTTATTATCGAGGGAAGACAGTAGCTAGAGCAATCGGATGTGTGTTGTAAATAAGATGTGATCTTGTGTTATTTTCCTTCACTGCGAATTTATTATTTTTTATGTCCCCTCTGGAGCGTTTTTGAAATAAATGAATATTATTAAATTTCATAACATTTAATTTTATTTCAAACAAATTTATGATTTCTTTTGATTAATTTGAATTCGGTACGCCTTTTTATTTTTTATTTTCTCTCAAAAAGTTTAATTTAAAATATATTATTAACTATTTATTTTTTGTATAAATTTAATGCTGCTTCTTATTTTGATTAATTAAGAAATATTATTTCGAACTATGGAGCAAATAAAAAATTCTGCTATATCGTCGTAGAAATTTAAATATTTTTTAATGAAATGGAAAAAACAAAAAATAAATAAAATAGAAAATTATTTCATTAATTTATGGTTTACACTGCTCGCTCTTTGGTTCGTACTTTTTATAGTGAGAAATATATATATGTAACTCCTGGATTTTTTTTATTTTTTTTTGTATTTTTGATTAGGGACAAAAATAAGTAGACAACATTGCTCTAATTCTAATATTATTATTCTTTTAAAGAAACATTATTTAAATATGTTTTGTAAACAATATATAGGCAATAAAAAATGTTTACATGTGTATTTTAGTGACCTAATGTTTGTCTTGCGAAAATAAAAGGTTTTGAAAATGTTTTTTATTAAGTATATATGAACTTGAGCCGTTGACTAAAATAAGTTTAATCTTTAACTTGAGGTACACATAAACCTATTTGAAATATATAAGAAGGATTAGTAGATTTTAATTTTGGAATTTTGGAGATGATTTGGTATAATTTTGGAACATTGAAAGTTATTTAAAAATATATACAAAATTAAAAATATTTAAGTTTCAGTTTAATATGTGCTTGTGCATATTTAGAAAGTTTTGAATTAATTATGTGAATTTATTAAGATTATGAATTTTTAGATAATAAAAGTATTAAATGTTAGATTGGTTTTTTTTAGCTAAAGACACTTTATGTTTTAATTTTTTTTTATTAAGAACGTTCAAATAGTTTAATCTGCGTTCAAATAGTTTAAAGTGCGTTTTTGCGAAAAATAAATAAGTTTTATTTTGTTTAGGCGAATTTAGGCGAATTTTCAATATTTTTCAGAAAGCTATACGGACTTACTATTGGGATGAGGTTAATTTAATAGAAATCCTTAAGTTATAGGAACATGAATATCCACTAATAACGAATTAAATTTGATTTTCATTCTATGAATTTGATTAATTCTTCAATCTATTTTTTTGTAACCAAGTTTTTCAAATATATATATTTTATTTAATCAGAATTACAATATTATTTACATTATATTATTTATTTTATATTATAGTCTATATCAGAAGCACTTAAGTCTTTTATTCAAATACTCAATTCGTCATGTAATCTTATGGATGTAGCATTTAAAATTGGTTGAATAAAAATCATCATTATCTGTTAAATTTGTAGATAGAAGCTATAAACATAAAGTACTTAATAAGGAATATAAGAAAATTAACGTAAATAATAGAAAAACTGGCTCTAGTTGTTGAATTGCATGTAATTGCTTTTCTTTTATATGTGAATTGAAAAATGACAAGAAATTGTTATTATTTTTGTATATTAAAAAAAGATAAGTATAATAGGGATATTTATTTATTACGTAATTAAAAACCAGATATTCAGGATTCTTTAAGAAAATCCTTGTTGGAGGGCATATTAAATATAGAAGATCAAGTTATTTACATATGTATCAATTTTTGAAAAATATTATTTTCTTTAATTAATAAAGTTCACAGACCTTTTATTTCAACTTTTACCTTCGATTTTTTTTAATGTTGTTTGCTTAGTAGTATAATTTTATAATAAATAAACATTAAATCATTACAATTTAATGTTATAAAAAAAAGTTGATAAAAGTGTGTTATCTCATGTAAGAAGGGTTAAAGATGAAAAGAATTTGGTTTATATAAGAACATTATTATATATTATATAAGGACATCATTACTTGTTGCTAAAGCACTAGTATAAACGTAAATAAACACGTCAATAAATATTTTTTTGAAGATCACTAGAGTCGAATTTTAATATTAGTTTTAGAAATGGAATTCTTCAACAATAATTGTTTCTTCTGTTCATCAATGATCTTTCATTCCTGCTAACTGACAGCGAGTTTCTGTTATTTGCTGATGACCTTAAGATCTTTAGCATAAACAGGGATTTTCTGACTGCGATTTGTTGCAGCGAAGTTTGGATGTGCTTCAGGGTTGGTGTGAGAGTAATGGAATGTAGTAGTTAGAAGGGTTACATTGGTGAGAGATTTGGAGGTTCTGTTTGATGTTAAATTGTCGTTTGATGGTATGTGCTCGCGGGCTCATAGATGTTTGGGTTTTATCAAGAGACGTTCTAAGGAGTTCAGTGATCCGTTTGCCACTAAATCTTTGTACTGTTCAATGGTTAGATCAACATTGGAGTATTGTAGCGTCATATGGTCCCCGCTCTGTCAGTGTGATATTGATAGAATTGAATCGGTTCAGAAACAATTCTTATTGTTCGCTCATAGACATATTTTTCCTCGAACTGACTCTTTTCTGTTGCCTTCGTACAAGTGTAGACTGAAAATGCTTAGTTTGGTTTCTTTGCAGGAGAGGAGGGAAATTGCTGAATCTCTCTATGCGTTTGATCTGTTGAAGGGTAACATTAAATCAGAATGTTTACGTAATAAAATAGTGATTAACGTTAACTCAAGACGCCTTAGACAAACTAGATTTCTTAAGGAATTCAGGTATTCGTCTAATTAGGCATCCAACGAGCCATTTAATAGATGCTCAAAGTCTTTTAATAAGTTTCATTTTTTGTTTGAGGACTCAATCACTCGTGATTCTTTTAGGACTAAAATTATAAAATTTGTAATTAGCGAATACTAGTATATGTTGCCACATTATAATTTTAAGTTTTTTTTTTTTTTTTTTTTTTCTTTTTTAATTTTTATATCTGTTTATGTTTGTAATAGTAAATATCATAGCTTTTAGTTTAGGAACAATTAGGTTGTAAATATGTTGTCTTTTTTGGCAAGAAAATTAAATAAAATAAATAAATAAATAAATAATTTCTTTATGTGGCTACAAAACAAGTACCTATACATTATAAACTATAATTGAGAATATTGATGTTTTGTTCTTACCAAAGTTTTAATATTTAATTGCACATTTATATAAATGTACACATATTCGACGTATGTAAAAGACGGTGTTTTAATTAAAAAGAAATTAATGACTTTTTTGAGTTTATTTCTAATTATTATGGCAATTATGACAAAGATAAACAATTAGGTTATGGCCAGCCAATGTTGTGCAGTATATCATCACCGACTACAGGATTTAAAACATTTAGTTTTTATAATTTAACTAGAAATAAAATTTATAATATTGGTTAATGTTTAATGTGATGAGATGAAACCAACGATTTAAAATTTTTTAACGAAAAAATCGTATATGAATTGTTAAAATTAACCTCTAACCTTCTATTAAGACTACCATCATCAGGATCAACAATTACAAAAGTACGAATAACCTATTTGAATGATCATTAATAAAAAGCAATAGTATTAGAATGCCCCGAGATTGGACCCTGTGAAGCTTCGATATCTATTTCTTTTATAATCGTTCTAATTTGTAGCTATACAATAAATACCAGTGGTTCTTAACCTTTTTTGTAACTTTGTTGTTTAAATCATTTTTTAAATGGAAATTTTTCTTTTTTTTAAGATGACTTTATCACAATGAAACTTTTTTAGTATAAAATGGTCGCACGTAGTTAAATTATATGCCTGATTTATTGAAATACAGAATATTAATTTCTAGAATTTTTTGAGGCATTTTGGTTTGGATTTTTTTCGAAATAAAATTTGGTGATCATATTTTTTCACACTATTTCGCAGCCCTGGAAGGTCGAAAGGATCACTGCTCTATACCCTGTATGAACTATGTACAATGAAATAAAGTTATTACGGGTACTTCTGAATAGTATTCGATGGTTACATGTATTTTATTAAAAAAAAAAAAAAGAAATACAATATTTAAATAAGACAAAATTTTACTTTTTGTGCCAAATGACAAAACAAACAAATAATTTTTTTTTATTTAAATAAAAAACCAATTATTAATATTATGATTAACTGAACTTAATATGTAATAAATTATTTGTGTTACATATGTAAATTTTATGTTAATTGAAATCAAATGCCGCCGGACTTTTATATTAATTAAATTTCAGACATACAAATTTTTTTGTATAAAAAAACTATTAACTTAAGTTTATGTGTAAGTAATAATCAATTAGGGATGTTGTATAAAAAAGTGACTGAAAAAAAACTAAAAATTTGTAAGAAAAATAAAAAGTATTTAACTTTAGTATTCGATAGATTTCGCATTCTGCAAGGATTTTTTGTTATTAGAACGTTATAATTAAAATTGGAATTGTTTTATTAAAAATTTCATATATACATATTAAGAACACAATTATCTGAAACCAATAATTAGTTTTGTTTCATATAAATGAACGTACAATATATTGGTATGGAAATTGTTGTATAATTTCTGTCAAACTTAATTTTTTCGTAAACAATGTAAGAAAATTTCCATAAATTTCAAATTTTTATTGTATAAGCATAATAATGTACAATATTCGATATGTTTAGTTCGTTACAACAATGTTACTGAAAAAAAACTATATAAATATGATTTTTGCATGGTACTTAAAATTTTTATGATTTTTATAATAAATTGCAAAAACTGAAACATAATTTATTAAAAAATAAGAAAAAATTCTATGAATATATACTTATATATTTTATGGAAAAATATTAAATATTATGTTTTTTAATTAAATTACGCATGAATTTTAAATTCCTGATAAAATGATGTATTGCCATATAGTCAGTTAATTTTAAATCATTATTATTATTAACCATAACAAAGAATTTATTCATTTCCTTGACATTTCATTTTACATAACACACATAAATATATTTTATTTAATAATATAATATTATATATTATATTTTGAAAAAAATATTAAAAAGAATAAAATTTATACATGAGCTTATATTATATTATATGATGTACCTATATTTTTTAAATTATTCTTTTTTAGTTTTTTTTTATGAGAAGAGTTAAATTCTTTGCTTTGGTATAAGTTTTATATTTTAAATTTTATCACGTTTCTGATCTGTGTAAACCAACTCTAATATTCAAATTAAAGATTTACGGTTTACTTTGACATGCACTCATTAGTGCACTCAACTTTTTACCGCAATCATCTATTATACTATACGAAGTTACTACTCAATAGTTACCACATTAAGTAAGTAAGTAAGACAGTTTGCTAATTATTAAATTTCACATGTATAACCATAGTTACTGTATATAATCAAATCATAGATCTGTGTAAATAATTTAAGCTATTTCTTGTAACATTTGATAAAAATTTTAATTTTGTTAAACCATAGATTAAGAATATACATAGATTCTTAGCTTCATACGACATTATTTTTGGTATTTTCATGTGAATGTAAAACAAAATAAAATACGTGATAATTATCAATGAATCTAGGCTAATTCATCGCCTAGCAATTCATCGCGAAGCAATTCATCGCCAGCAATTCATCGCCAGTAATTCATCGTCAAGCAATTCATCGTCAAAAAGTTCATCGCCAAGCAGTTCATCGCCAAGCAATTCATCGCCAGTAATTCATCGCCAGTAATTCATCGCCAGCAATTCATCGCCAGTAATTCATCGCCAGTAATTCATCGCCAGCAATTCATCGCCAGTAATTCATCGCCAGCAATTCATCGCCAGTAATTCATCGCCAGTAATTCATCGCCAGCAATTCATCGCCAGCAATTCATCGCCAGTAATTCATCGCCAGCAATTCATCGCCAGCAATTCATCGCCAGCAATTCATCGCCAAGCAATCCATCACCAGCAATTCATCGCCGCCGGCGCCATATTTTATGTTTTTTTTTGGTTTCTTTTTTATATTTCGGCGAAAAAGAAATTTTGCCGACGAAAAATGTATGAAAATTTTGAGTGGCCATATCTGCCGAGAAAAAAACTTTTGAATTTGTTGATTTGGGAACCGCCTCTACTTCCTCACCAAGTTTCTGCCACATCAGGCTAATTTTTTTTTTTTTTTTTTTATATATTTCGAAAGAAAAAAAAATTTTCCATAGAAAAATGTATGAAAATTTTGAGGGGCCAAATCTCCGAAACGGAGCATTTCCAAGAAAAAAGCTTCTGTATTTAGTGGTTTGGGCACCGCCTCTACCCAATCACCAATTGGCGATGAATTGCTGGCGATGAATTGCTGGCGATGAATTGCTGGCGATGAATTGCTGGCGATGAATTGCTGGCGATGAATTGCTGGCGATGAATTGCTGGCGATGAATTGCTGGCGATGAATTGCTGGCGATGAATTACTGGCGATGAATTGCTGGCGATGAATTACTGGCGATGAATTGCTGGCGATGAATTACTGGCGATGAATTGCTGGCGATGAATTGCTGGCGATGAATTACTGGCGATGAATTACTGGCGATGAATTGCTGGCGATGAATTGCTGGCGATGAATTGCTTGGCGGTGAACTTTTTGACGATGAATTTCTTGACGATGAATTGCTGGCGATGAATTGCTGGCGATGAATTGATTCGCGATGAATTGCTAGGCGATGAATCAGCCGCTTACCTTATCAATATATGAAAAGAATTTTATTTAGTTTTACTAACACCTTCACATAAAAATACCAAAAAGGACTGAAAAAATGTTGTATGAAGCTATAAATCTTTCTGTATTCTTAATCTATAGTTAAACCAAGGATTTTAGAAGAAATAAACTTTCTACTGAATTCTCGTAACTTAAATTGCAAATCAAAACGATAATAAACATAGGAAATAGGACGTTAAATATTTTTGAATTCCAGTTTCTGGAAATTTAGTTTATTATTTCAAATACCTACATTAAATATGTAGAAATAACATTAAAAAAAATATAAATTGTTGACAAAAATTGGTTTCAGAAACATATTTTCACCTGTTTTTGTGTTATAAATAAACATTTAACTTATTTTGATTATATGGACTTATTTTTCATATCAGATTCATATAAGGTCGAAAGCTAAAATATGCTCATCCATGTGACAGGTTAACAGAGCATTTCAGTCGCGATTTTCTCTTCTTAGACATACTTGAGTATGTGTTTTATTTTACTCATTAATAATTACAAAATTCTAAAAAATAACATTTCATTTACTCTACAAAATATTTTGTTATTCAACTTTATACATTTTACTTTCAAATTTATTTATTAAAAAAGCTGACTCTTTTTGCAAAGATTTTAAATCCACCTTAATTAGACACTTTATTAAAAAAGAGACTTAGTACAGATCTCTTTTACTGTAAATTAAAATTCTTAATTTAGTTATAAAAACTATCACTAAATAAATAATCATTAAAATGTTTCAAAAAATGATCAATATAATGTGTAAAATTTCCATTTATCAATTTATTTTAGTTATGAATTTCAAAATTTCAGAACATATTAATATGTGTTCTCATTATAATTTATTAATTTTCAATTTTTGAAAATGAGATTCTTATTTTCTATGACAAAAAGCATTATAAATATTATATGTATGTAAATAAATATATATAATTTTGAATTTATAATTTACATCACTTCCATATGAATTCAATCATTTCTTCTATCTTTGACATATTATTAAATAATAATTATTAATATTTAAAAAATGTATGTATGTATACAATTCTTTTGGATAAAATAAAATACATTAAGTCAAAAATAAATTCATTTAGACGACCTACGTACAGAAATAATATAAAGATGAAAATTATTTCAAAGGACTTAACCGCATCATTTTATGGCCATGAATACTTTTCCATACGTATTTGATGTTTTATTATGATCTGATACAATCGATTATCGGTATAAGCAACCGAAAAAAAATATGGACATACGCAGCTTATTATTCATTTCTGTACTCTAAATTAAAAAAACTGTTTCTTATTTTCGACAAAAAAATAGAAGGTTCATAAAAATTACATCGGGTTACATTGTTGAAACTAATATCGGTCTTAGATAATTTACACACCAAAATACAATTGAGAACATTTTTGCAAACCTAAAATTAATTTTAATTATCGGATTTTCAATGTTTGCCAATAAATTACCTATAATATAATAAGTTGCCACCGAAGCCGTGTCATCGAAAATAATAATATTTAATAATATTCCATATACTAATATTCTAGTTTTCCAAATTTAAAAATTGTTTAGATCTAAAATTTTTTAAAACGAAAATAAAATATGGAATTGTATAACAATCATTAAATCGTATTGACGTGATGTAGAATTTTAGAATTGGATAGACTATGTAAGTATCTATAATTAAAACTTTTATAGAGAATCAAAACAAGTTTAAAACCTACAGATAGTTATAGCTCTAACTAATATGTATAATTTATGAATTATACAATTGAATTGAACTTCCATAGTTTGAAAAATATTATCAATTATTTTTTTAATTTATAATTTTCACCTTCAATAAGAAATATATATGTATAAGCATAATTATTTAAAGTGATTTAAAAAACATAATAGCATTCATGTACATAAGTATATATGAATTTCATATTTAATTACAATTCAATTTTTATTGTCATTTATTTTAGATTTATTAATATTTTAAATTTGTAATAATTTTAGGTTGACTCGCTGGCTTTGTAATACTACATAACTAATGTGATTTTGGGGGATTGATGCATATTATGTGAAAAGTATGCAGACAGGTACGTACTTTTAGTGTAATTTATACAGTAAAAAAAATTATATTTTATTTAAGCTCCATTATATCTGATCTTTTACTGTGATTTTTATTCAACAACAAAGCTATTTTTATATGAAAGACCAAAAGAAATTCATCAAAAACTAAATATTATTAACATATTCTTAACCATAAAGTACCTATTTTACATAAAAAAAAAATACTTATATTTCAATAAAATAAAAAATAAAAAAAAAAAAAAAACACAGAATTATTATTAAAAAGATTGCATTTTTATAGTCGTTTTTTCTCTTTATTTTTGAAAATTTTAACACGAAAAAGATGCATTAATCAGAATTACAAAATATTTTCATCGTTATTTTTTTTTTTATATATATATATGTACAGTATTTTTATTTTCGTTAATATTAAAATTTACTCCATATTAGCATTCACGGTTTAAAAATTTTATTTAAATTAAGAAAGAAAAAAAAAAATATATATGATATATACAAAAATACCGTATACATACAAAGTTTAATACTGAAATAAAAAATAATGTATTAAAAAAAATTATGATTTTTGTTTCTTAAAACTCATTATTTTGTAAGAAGGAAGATGAAAACGAAGATGTAATTTCGGATGAAAAATATTTATTAAAATGAATGAATAATGTCTCTTTAATTTATATATAAGTATATTTTGTACTATATATATATTTACAAAGAAAGGGAGCACTATTTTATAGGAATTATAATTAAGTTATCAAACAAAAAAACTTCCTGTAAACTGTCATATTGGGAAGTACCATGAGCATGTAAAAGAAATCGATACTCTGTGATTCCAACTAAATATACCTGTTGCCACATGACATAATCGCCTAAGTCGATTTTACTACTTTTGAGGGGAGCAGTTTAAAGTTTAAAATCCTTTCCTGAAATCGAATAATTAAGATAAATGGAACCTAGTTTGAGAAGATTATAGAATTTTAAAACCATTTTAAGTTTTTAAAAGCCAAATATGAGGCGTAGAATCATATGACCAACACTTGAAAATAATAAAATCATAACCGCCTAACTCGACTTAAGCGGTTATGTCATGTGGACACAGATACATTATTAATATGTTAGCATTGAAGAGTATATACTATTCTAAAATTTTATTATCTGTCTGTGACAATGTTATTATAGTATTAAAATAACTTTCTAACTTTTGAGTATAACGATTGGATAATTTTTTTAAAAAAAGTTTCGAGTTCTCGAAATTTTAAAATTGTGGATAAAAGATGTTGTCTAGGTTTAAGATTTATTTATGTACAATAGTTTATTTCATTTATATATTTAAAATAATAAATAACATACAAAATATTTTAAAACATTTAATTTCAGATGTCAGATTTATTATTGACAGCGGAAGTTGCAAATATTATAATTTTTTTTTTTTTTTGATATTTAATAGTACCGATTATCTTTAAAGTGGCTATGACACAAATTCAATTGATTTTTCCATCTGAATTTTTTATTGTGATTATTTTTGTGTAATCTTAATATTTACAAATGTAAAACTTTTTATTGTTATTGTAAAATTTAAAAAAAAAATAATAAAAAAAAAAAATATTACAAACCTCTTATTATTGAAAAATATCTTATTTTATATTTCTTTCATATTGTTGCGAAGCTAATATTTTGTTGTGAATGTATCTATTATCGTCTTATATAAAATTCAATTGTTCCGTCAACAAATCTTAAATATAAAAAAAAAAAAAAATATTACAAATGAGGAATTAATTTAGCAAAATTGTGGTGTTTCTTTAGTTTTGTTTTTTACTTTTATATTGCATCGCTTAGTGGTTTTTGTTTGATTTCAATTACAAAATTTATAAGCCACAATAAGAAGAAGAAAAGAAAAGAAAAAAAAACAATTAAAATTTAATTTTTCATGCTTTTTGAATAAAGTTAATCTCATATAAATTGAATCATATATATTTTTTTTTATTATTACTTTTTTCGTGTTGTAATTTTGTGGTTATTATTTGGTTCATAAATATATAAAAATTAAATTCGAAATTTGATTGACTCACCTCAGGAAATTAAAATTTTCCGAACATTAATTTTTTTTTATTATTCTGTGTTGAATTTTAAATAATTCGGCAGTTGGTGTATAAAATGCAACATCAAACCCAAATGAACTATAGTGAATAAACTCATAAATTCATTATACATTTCAATATTTAAATAAATCAAAAAAAAAACTTTGATGAGGGTCACTTAACTTAACATTATATTCAATTTTAAAAATTTTCATCAACATCAACAGTTCAAGTAATGAATTTGTTGCTTAAAAGTATATAAAGATATTATTCTGCAAAAAATCACATTACTAGGACTAAATGTACGACATATGTATGCATCATACATTAGTTTTTGAAAAGCAAGTAGAAGAGTATTACAGTACAGAGTAGCTACGAGAATTGATGAACTATAGAATGTGACCACCAAATTATTGTCCCCAGAATCAATATTTACACACTTTAATCTAGAAATATATTCAGACTGCATGCGAATAATTTGTTTTAATGCAATATAATGCTCTTTTAGTTCAGTGCAACAGAACGTATTTTTTATTACATTTAACTTGCCACAATTTAATTTCATTTCATTTCAATCTTGATTAAATTTGTAATTAAAAAATATTTGAAAAAAAAAATTAAATAAAGTTATGCACCACCACCTTATTTTATTTATCTAATTTAAGGCGGAAAAAAAAAATTAATAGTTTTATTTTTTTAATATCTTTCCTTTCATTTCATTGGTTATTTTTATTTAAATTTTTATTTTTGTGTAGAAACGATGAAATAAAATAAAAAATTTTACAATAAAAATATATAAATTTTATATAATGAACGTGCATCAAATTAAAAATACAAAATAAAATAAACTCATAGTTTGTTGTTTATTCATATTATGTTCAAATTTTAAATTCCACATTTTAAAGTTTACAGTTTCTAAACCAAATTGTTTTCAAAATGAAAACTTATTAGAAAATCTATATTAATTGTTAATTATAAATATTCACATCTATAATTATATAAAAAAAGAAATATACAAAAAAATAAAAGAAAATTTGCTGAGGAAAATTAAAGAAAATTCCCGAAAATCAACAAGCAGACTTACAGCGGAACTGATTTTTTAATTTTTCTCCATCGAACTAATGTTTTATTCCTAAAAAAAAATAAAATTTATTTTGCATGGCTCATATTTCCTGGTTTTTATAATATCTGAAGAAAGTTCATAAATGGATTATTGATTAATTATCGTCAAGTTAACCATGGCATTTCCAAATGACATATGGTGTGAATAAGCTTTAAAAACACGAAAATCGAGCATGAAAATGCTCTTCTATAGCCAGTTATAGTTATTTTATTATAGACACATATATAGTTAGGTTTTTCCAACAGACTATTATGAATTATATATTTTCTCAATAAACTTTACAGCAGATTTTTTCCCAAATCAGTAAGCTTTTAAGCATAGAAAATTTAAAAACAAGTTTAATTGAAAATTTAACATTATATTAATTTCTTGATATTATATCATAAATATTATATCATTGATATTATATTATTTCTGTGCTCATTACAGAGCAGCATGCATGGTTTACAGAGCATAATATAATATAGAGACTTTCTTTTTACCTGTTGCAATAATGGCTTTCTAAAAAAAAAAAAATTAATAAAAATTATTTTCAAGATAATTTTTATTTTATTTCATTATTTGAAAAAAATTTTACCAAGCGCGCAATTAAAATAGGAATAATTTTAAATTATTAAATTTGAAACAATTTTTATGTGAAATAAAATTTTAAAAATTATTATGTGATTGAGATAACTTTTAATTAGTTCATTTTATATTATATATTTTTTCTCCTTAAAAATAAGAAAAATTAATATTTTTAGCTAATTTTTATTGCCATATATAATATTTTCCACTTTGATGAAAACAATGAGAAAAACTATTTCAATAATGAATTTCTTTTCACAAATTACATAATATTTCCAAATAATTTCGAAAATGAATGCACAATTTACCTGTGTATAAAATAAAAAAAAGAAAATTATTTTTTTTTTTCTTCAAAAGTAAGTTTGGATATGTAAAAGAAATATGGATATTGTTTTTATAAATGTATCCAAGTTTTCTATAATAATGGCATAGACGATTATTTAAGAAATTTAGAGTACCTATATATGTAGTTTTTAATCCGTTTTACATCAGAAATTAAAAACGAACTACATACGTTTTCATTAAATGTTCTTTCATACGTGGGTTCGTCTTCTACTAAAATACTTGTTAACAGTTTTTTAATGCCAAAATTTGAGCAATTTCGTTCACTTTCACCTCGATTGAATCTTGAAATTCTACGGATTGGGAAAATCAAACAGTCAAGAGTCTAAAAAAAATGTTCGTATAAAATTTATATAACTGTCAAAAATTTTAATGGATCCCGATAGAAATAAGTGTATTGGGTGATATACATCGATTGAAGGAAATTAAAAATGACCCCGATTGTTTTCTTTCATTCTAACTGGGGTCTGCATTTGCATGAAAACTGGTTAGAAATCTATTTCTGTATGGTATATGATGGCGAAGTGGTATTGGTCATATTTAGCCCAAAAATTTTGATCAATGTAACTTAAAATTAATTTTTTTATCGAAATCTTGACCCCTTACTTCATTTATGAGGTACTTTTCTATATTTTTCATATTTAAGTTTATTCTCTTTAGAAGAGTTTAGACCCTTATTTTATGATGAAAATTTTTTCGAATTTTATTAAGAGTACTAAAGTATGATAAAACGATATTATACTTTAGAGCACATTCGTTCTTGAATCGTTTAATCTTTTAATTAGAATAATATATATGCATAAAAAAATTCTATATATATATATAATATATAATTAATCAAAAAAATTTTGCTTAAATCAAAAAAAAAAAGAATTAATTTTAATTTCGCTTAGTGTAGTTTTTATACGTTGTTGCATATTAAAAATAAGAAGAAAAAAAATTATTAATTTTATTTGTGTTCGATAACCTTTCGGACTTTTTTCTTGAAATACTTCAAAGAATTTTTTGCCTCACTTTTATTCCTTTATTAATCTTGCTTGCAAAAATAACGAATGTGTATACATATATGGATATGCTCAGTATTATAATATAAATATATATATATATGTATATATTATAAACCATATATATATGAAAATGCCATAAAAAAATGTAATAATATGTTTATGTATATTTTTAAGAAAAGGAAATTAATTTACGAAAAATATATTATTTGATTTTGAATTAAAATTATGATGACTTTAAAATTTGATCTTTATGTTTTTAAAATCATTTTTATACCTCTTTGAAATAAAAAAAAAAAATTGCAATAATTAATGCATAAAAAATTGATACAATGTTATAAAACTAAAAAATCGACCAAAATACATCACAATAAAAAAAAATATTAATTCTCTCATTAATTTTATTTAAAAAAATAAATATGTCTAATTAAAATAATAATAAAAAAAAAAAATAGCCTAGAAGATAATAAATTCAGGGATTTTTCAGTTGTGTTTTTTATTTCGCAACATTTTTTTTTATATGCCTATATAAAGTAAAAGATGAACCCGTAGTTTTATACAGAACTAATTTTGTGTGAATTTTTTCTTAATGTATTTTTCTACAAATATCGGAGTTGAAATGGAAAACTCGAGCACGTTACATTTACCTTAATGACATAAAATGAAATCAAACGAATCGTGTTACACGAAGTGTTCTCTTTCTGTAACCCCTCACTAAAATAATGTGTTCAAGATTACAGACGAAAGACATCTAATCAAGATATTGTATGACTTAATGTGGCGCCAAAAAATTTGTCATACGTTTAGTTATTTTTCAGTAGACATTGTATATATATGTAGATAATATTTCACAGCAAAAAAAAAATGTCAAAGACCTTCAAGATAAGTGTTATTCAAGATATTTTAAATTTTCTATTGTTATTCTTCAAATTGATTGTTCAATTTTGATATTAAAGTTTTGAATCTCATATATATAAAAAAAAATTTATTGGACAAAATGCAAATTAAAAGTAAAGAGAATCGAATTTAGCAAAAAGGATTGTGATTGAGAAACTTTATATTCCTAAAATAAAAATATTTTTTTTTAGATTAGTTACTCATACATAGGCATCCCTGAAATTTGGTTTTTACTCTTACTTAATTTTTCAAGTGATATTTTTATTTATTTTATCAACATCTTAGGCTTTATAAACTAATTTAATTTTCAGGTACTTATTTATGTTGGCGATACTATACTAAGCTAATTCGATCTATGCAAGTATGTTTAACATTTTTATAATTTTCATTATTATTGGTTTTGTAGATTTAAATTCATGGAATGTTGAAAAGTAATTCAGACGAACATAGGTTATTGAATATTTAATGTTAAAATAATAAAATCAATAAAAGAATTTATAAAAGAAGGAAAATTTTCTCTTATTAAAATCACAAGTCATCTTTTAATAAAACAGTAGCAACATAAAAATATTTAAATTAAATAAAATAAAATGTCTCTTGAAATCTACTTAATATTTAATTCAAGCAATTGATGAGTCATTTAATATCAAAGTCATCAAAGTTAATATTGAAATTTTTTTTCGGATATTGTAGTTATACAAATATAATATATAAAGACATATCACAGTTCTAAAACTAAAGAATAATTTGAGATAAGTGATGGTGAGAAATGGATAAATAAATACATTTTAATTTATGAAATAGCATTATATGGGCAGTGCTTCCATCATTTATTGCTTAACAATGGCTTGTCATTGAAAAACTTGTTTATCTTACGGTCTAGCAACTAGCCGAAATAGAATTTGACTAGATAAATTATAACAATTATTGTAAAAAATTTTCTGACTGAGTTGGTTCTGAATTCAGTTCAGTTTCATATACGGCAGTCTCTATATGTATGGCAATTTTATGAATTAATATTATTTGATTTGAAAACATTAAAACGTTTCAATGAGGCAATTTATTTATGTAAATATTATGTACATAATACATACATTCATATTAAATTCTTTTCACATAATTTTACAAATTCTACGAACAAGCATAACAAAATGTTTACAAATATGTATGTTGAAAAAACTAATCAAAAAATATTTTTAAAAAATTTAGATACTTAGATAGATAGAACACCTTAATGATTTAATTTCATCGCATCAAAAATATTTTTCCTTCACTTATAATTAATATTAAGTACCATTTTGTGTTTTCTTAAAAAAAATTAAAAAATAAACATTTCAATACCTTACAACTTGAATATAAAAAAAATTTAATAATTAAAGTGTTAAATTGAAATAAAATATTTATATCATTTTCAGGAGTACAACTTTGAAAAATTCTAATATGTATTCACGTAATTTATAGAAAGCAAATCAATTTCTGTAAAGTTAAAAGTTAGAAATTCGAGAAATTGTGAAAAAAAATCAATGATGTGTATTATTGTTACTTGGAAATAATTCCAATTGCATAGTAATTAAATACGTTTTTTTTTCTTTACAGAATAGGATTTACCGTATTGGTAAATTTTGGTAGAAAAGGTAATTATTACATTATACCAGAATATTGTTTATAATTAAATTTGATCTGAAGTGGAATATTAAGATCAGAGGATATCCATAAAATTGATTCTGCATGTGAATATATTTTTATGACTTTTTTATGGTTTTTCTCGCTCTTTACTATTGGAATTTATTTAAAAACGAAAATAAAATTTATAATGATATCAATCGTTAATCTCTGCCATTTATTATGAAAATCTTTTATTTCTCTGATGTTTTAATGATTTATGAATATTATCAAATTTAAATGAGAAAATAAGATTTTTGATCGAATTTTTATTTTAATTTTTTTTTTTTTCAAATATTTTATTAATAAAAATAATAATTAATTATTGAAAGAAGGCGCCCATAAGATTAGTTTTTTTTTGTAATTTTTTTTTTGTTAAACAGTAATAATAACCGCTTTTGGAAATATCATTCTTAATAGCGAAGAGTGTATAATCAAATCAACAATTCTGGTGAGTTTCTGATAAATTCCAATGTTGAAATAAACAAATTGGATTTTAATTGGAATTATTATTATTTTTTGATTTTTTTTTTTAGTTATATTTTATATTTGATAATTAATTACTTTTACATTCAATTTAAAGAAAAAATTATAATATTTAGATATCTATAAATGAATTATTAATTATGATTTCATTTCGATTTCAAATTAATTATACTAAAAAAAAAAGTTACTTCACTCAAGAAATAATAATAATAATATTTTGAAGCTATATATTTATTATTAAACAGGCCTCGATTCTGCGATGAAAACCTTCAACGAATCGTAAACTGTACGCAGAATTTCCTAATTTTATATTAAATTCGTTTTCTAGGTTTCCGCAGCTCCTGTAATAATTTTTGCAATTCATTTCTTCGTATCTTTAACTTAATTGGAAATCTCTTTTCTTAACAAAAACTTAAAGAAGTTCTAACTTTTAATTCTATTTATTCGAAACTATATAAAAACTTTATACGGCAAGTATGTTCTCAATAGACATTATTTTAATCTCTTTCCCAAAAAATCATGTGAAACATGTAAATACACCCATACACCCATACATGTATGCAGGCCCGGCTCGAGGCGTGTGCGAACTGTGCACTGCACACAGGCGCCGTAGGCGCCAGTAATGAAAAGGCGCCTACAAGCCAATATGAAATTTAAATTTCAACTAAAACTAACTACAAAATTATCTGAAATTGTTGTCTCGCAAAATTGAAAATGATATTAATCCAGAAAACATTTTAAACTGGATTTATAACAATAATGTTGAAGAACTCTTTCCAAATGCACTGATTTAAGGGTATTACCATAAAGGAAGTATAAATATGAGAAATTCATTCCATACAAAAAATTCAAATTTAAAAAAATTAAACAAAAAATATGAAATCAAAAAATATGAAATCGCTATCCCATTATACCTTGTTCGCATTATAATTTACTTATATTCCGGAAAACAAATTGCCGTTCGCATTACAATATTTGATGAGAACTGGAATTCGATGATGTATAAAAAACAATTGAGAAAGAGAAAAAATGTTTGTTGTTGAAAATTTTGACTTTTTATCTCGCTTTTTATCAATTTTATTTTTTCTTCATTTTGACTCGAATTTGACAAAAAAATTGTAGCCAACTAATAACAAAATTTCAAAAAGTGAGTGAAAGTAATTATAAATGTAGAATTCCAAACCTGACAAACTGGAATATAAAAGTGTAATATACAAATTCCTTAATATTTTTTATATGATAAATCCAGTTCATATTCCTGAAATATTCCGGAAAACAGCATATTCCACAAATATTCTCGTAATGCCGATACCATATTACCGACAATTGGGATAGTGATTTCATATAGACAAACATTTTTTGTTTAGTTTTTTTAATATGAATTTTTTGTATGGAATGAATTTCTCTTATTTATGCTTACTTCGTGGTATTACTAACTTTACCCGATTCAGTTGCTAAAGGTGAGAGAACTTTTCCAAAAATTAAAACTGATCAAAAATTACTTCAGATCAACTATCGGGCAAGAAAAATGGAATTTAGCTAGTGTTTGCTTGAGTATCTAATTGAAAATTTTTTCAAAAGCGCCAATCATTCCTTGCACACACACAAAAAAAACCACGAGCCGGGCCTGCATGTATGTATAAAATAATGTAAGTATAAATCAATTTATTATTATACAAATACATACCTATATATAAAACCCTTGAACCTCAATGTTGTGTAATTTTCCAAAAAAAAAACAATTTCCTTTGCCAACAAGATATGTACGTACATATATAATTTTAATTAATTTCGCTAAATGAATATATTTTCAATTTAAATTTTATAATTGACATTTTCAGAAATGAAATAGAAAAAAATTAAATTAAATATAAAATAAATGATTTTTCATATTTGAAACATAATTAAAACAAAAAAAATTAAGATCTTCTAAAAAAAAAATTTTTTTTTTCTTATTTCCAAAAATATTTTTGAATATACATACTACTCTTTTAGAATATTTAATTTATTTTAAATATACACATTTTTTTATATTATTTATTGTAATTAATGATGTAAAAAGTGATAAACAAATAAAATTCTCAATGAAGCTATGGTAGTATCTAATGTTGTTACATTTATTTTTTATTTGAAAACAGGCTGCTGTTTTCCTGAAAACAAAATATTAATATTCGTATTTGTAATGATGATTGCTAAAAAAAAAAAAAAAAATTGTTACAATCAACAACCCTTATCAGAAATTAGAATTCCTAATTTCTCGTAAAAAATATATTAAATACTCAGTCAGTGTAACAGTTTATAATATAATAAAAAATCGGAATGTTAATAGTAAATAAATATGTATGTTGTAAGATTCAATGAAAACAGGTACGAAAAAATCTTATAACCAGATAATTCAACCATAGCTGAAAATTCATGAATTCTGAAAAAGATTAGAACCATAAAACTTTATTGTTTCAGTCAAATTATATTTTTTACTTCAATAACAATTTAAACTTTAATTATTAAAATTAAAATTTAACTAAATTTATTAGATTCTACATACTACACACTCTAAAAAATCAAATAAATCCAAGTTTTTCCTTTCAATAAGACTTTATCCAAAGTTTTAAGTTTACTTTATTTTTCTGTATATAATAATAGAATATTTATAATATATATTTATCATTGTGTTTTGAATTTGAAAAATATGTAAATAAAAAATTATACTTATGCTTAATTTACATTGAACATTTATCTATTTCAATCTAGGGTCTTTAGAGCTTTCAGAAATTCAACTGTAGTGGTTGTAAGTATATCTATTTTTTTG
>OZ023274.1:98876940-98923278 GCA_964007475.1 Hybos culiciformis | reverse complement strand
TATTTTTTTTAATTGTATTTCGATACCAAACAAATAAAAGCATTTTCTGTAATGTAATACATTAGGCGAGGAGGTAGCACTGTTAGGAATGATATTGAAAACTTTTCTTTATTTATGTACAATAATCCAAAGCAAATATAAAGGTAAAATACTATTAAACTCCAAATAAGATCCCTTTTCTTGTTCATTCATAGCCAGCTAGATATGGTCAAAATTTAACATAACTTTCGTAGTGAACCCTACTAATTATTGAACACATATGCGAGATAAAAATTTTGTTGGACGAAACATTTAAACTTACAAATTTAAAATAATTTGTCAATGATTTTTACAACTTAGTAAAAGCATTAATTTGAGTGAATTTTTTTTTTTCGTACGTAATTTTTTTTTAATTATATTCATTTTTGCCAAGGTCTATCGCATCTGTTAAAAATTACTGCATAATGCTATTATAACGCTATTATAATATATAAAAGATAACCAATAACTATTTAATATGAAGTTTAGGTATTGATTTGAAAAAAAAAATCAACTAAATATAAAACTTTTATCACGCAAATATGAAGACAAATATCTTGTAGATATGATGGATATTTCATTTAATGGCATGTTTTATAAACTATTTCTCATTTGGAAAATAATCCAATTAAATAAAAAATTTAATTGATAACCAAATGCTTTTGGCAGTCAAAACATATGAAAAACGAAGATAAAGAAAACTGTGAAGTTCATATACAATTAAAAAATGTATCCCTCGATCTTAGTTAAATTAGATTGCTGAAAAATAATGAACCGAGGAAACCAATTTGTTTTGATTGTTCGTTTTGTTGACTTAAGAAAATAATTTTGATGACAAAATAAATAAGTTCTTAAACTACATAATCGCAAAAACAAGATTACGCCTTAGCACTAGAAAAAATCGATCAGTGTCCAAGAAGAAAATATTTTTGATTGAACATTTCTTTAAGAATTTTAATTTCTTAAAAACTTGCTTTGGAAATATCCCATTTATGAACACAAACAACAAGTGAAACCAAATGTAGTAGATATGATATACATATATATAGATACTGATACATAGAAACTTAACGCTATAAATTAAATTTAAGTAAATTTGGAGTTTTTTAACCCACAAAACACATAATTAGAAGATATTAATATAATTTAAACTTAATAATAACTATTCAATCAATAACGACGCTTTTTTTTCTACACTACAATTTATAACTAAAAATGTTGAATTTTTTACATCTCCCAAAATAATATAAAATAAAAGTAAATCTCATTTATGTAATTTTTAACTGGTAATGTTCAATTAATTGAAATTAATGAAAATTAATCTCTGTGTAATTTATGAGTGTATAATACCAACAATATTATTAATTTTTTTTTTTTTACACATTAAACTAAATGTGCATAATTTTAACCAGTTTAATTTTAACCGCGATTGAGCGTAGGTCGAACAATGAAATCGTGAAGCGCCAATTAAACAAAATATATTTTTTTGGAGCAGGAAAACAATTACTAAAATTTTACATATATTTAAAAAAAACTACAATGTGATTTATGTACAGAAGGTTTTGTTTTTAAACATATTTAAATTTATACGACAATACATTAATAATAATAATAATAAAGATGTTGTATATTATGATATATAATATTATAGAGAAAGAAAAAGCCGAAGTTAAATTTATAAAAATTTTAAAATAAAAATAAATACATTGTTTTCCGAAAGATAATTTTGTCTAGGTATGTTCACACGGTAAATAGTGGAAACAGAAATTATGTATGTGTATGAATATTAATTTAGGTATATTTTTTTGTTGCGTTTTTACATCTGAATAAAAACGAAAAATCTTCATATTACTTGGTTGGATGACCTTTTTTGCGAAAATATTAAGGATGTTTACTTAAGAGGATATGAAACAAGCTAATAAATTCTATAAAATTCTATAAAATTTTATTAATTGAAGGAAATATGAAACCGAATCACCTTAAAAAAAAACAAGAATAATGAATGGTCAGTGTCAATTCAGTCAAAAAATTTAACAAACTTTAACATAAACTCCGAAATAAAAATACGATAGTTTCTTCGAATACCAAAATAATAAAAAATTGAAGTGTCTACGTTAAAATATTTCTTAATACGCGTACTTTCTTCATTTTTCAATCAGAATTGTTTACGACCACTCAATTAAAATTAATAAAATTTCTTTCATAACGTTAATATTAATTAAGTAGGTACATAGAATAAACTACTTTTTTTGCATAATTTTTCATTAACTCAGCAAAATATGCCTTTGTAAATAGTTGACATTTATTTATTAATAGATAATAAATATTTAAATTATTAATTTTAATAAAAAGAAACAATATAAAAACTTAGTTCTTTAATTTAACTATTACCCGTTAGCCAATAAGCTCTTCAATATTCCTCTATTTTAATATATATACTTTTTATTTAATTTTGGATTGGATGATACATATGTTTTTAGTTGTAATTTAAAAAAAATAAATTCGACGATTTGAAGATGAAAAAAAAAAATGGAAAAATTATGATACTTTGATAAAAAAAAAAATTATCAAAATCGGATCATAAATTTCGCTAAAAATTGTGTGGAGAAAAGTTAACAAATTTATATATATATATATATAGCAGATTATGTAAAAATAAATAGTAGGTAGGTACTTTAATTTAATTATAATTATGTTATAAGTGAAATATTTATAAATAATAACATTAAACTAATGAAAAATTAATTAAAGTTTGCTATATAAACAACAATTTGTTAAAAGTGAGACTTAAGTTGAAAAAAAAAATTATTTAATTGTGTGGTTGAATATTCAAAGCCACGCGCTAGAAGATTTATTTATTTACATTTCAAAAAAACAACGAAGAAAAATTTTTTGAAGTGGAAAATGAATGCGATAAAAAAACAAAATGTTTTTTTTTTTATAAAATTGTTATTTAATAGTATTCTTATTTAAATTAGAACATTAAATTAGTTCAAATTTATATTTGAAAGTGAAAAGAAGTTTTAGCTATAATTACAGGAAAATTTTTTTTACTTATTTTTGGCACATAAATTAAAAAAAAGAATAATTATTATTCAAATTCAAATAAAATATTAATAAAGAAAGGAAATTAAAAGTTAATTTATAACTATTTATTGCCCTTAATTACAAATTGAAAGTTTACTAATACATACTATACTGTACGAGTATAGATATTTTTTTTAAGGTAATTAAGTATAAATTAAAATTCTTTGAATTTTTATTATTATAAATTAAAAATATTAAATCAAAAGAATATGATTTATAAAAAATGATCGAACACAAGCGCCAAAAATACGAAAATAAGGATATCATAGAACACAGACTGTCTGTCCAAATAATAAAAGCGTATATCGATATAAAACACATCAAAACAAATTATTTTCAAAGTTTCCAGATTAATGTGTTAAATAATTTAGCCAATAGTGATTATTGAATTTTTATTAAATATATTAAAAATATCTAAAATCTATCTAAATTTTTAAATATAAATTTTATTATTATTATTATTTTTTTTTCTAAATTTAACGCAACTGTTATATTCTGTGAAAGATTATGTCCATGAATATTTATGGCAATTATATATTTTTTATTCCCAAGGTGTCAATTATTTCCAAAAAAGGAAGACTTATATTACTCAATTTCATTATTTATGTAAAAAATTTTAAATAAAATTGTTATATCCACATTGATAGGGTATTATGGGGGAATTCATACATGTGTTAATTATAATTTTATTTATAAAAAAATGCACTTAAATTTAATTGTTATAGTTATTCACTCGGGAATAATAATTTTTTTTTTTTACCTGAAGTAGTAATTTTCATGAAAATATTTAAATTTTTTTACTCTTAATATTCCATTATAAAACATAAATATTTTTATTTTTCCCTTTGTCTTGTGCATGCCTATAAAAAGTCATTACCCCATTAGTTATTGAAATCAAAGTTACATATTGAAATCAAAATTATTGAAATCAAAGACACAAAATTATAATTATAATTTCAGCAAAACCTAATCCATCCTAGATAAAACAAAAAAGTTTCTATCTTAAATCTTTTGTATTAAAACGTTATATAATATTTTACTATGACGTTTGCATTATTAAAATTTTCTTTTATTTTCGGAATAAGAATAGTATCTAATTACCATTGTGCATAGCGTGAATATTTATGTTTTATTTCATGAAACTTGAAAACTTTTCCAAGCATTAAGAAATCTTTTTATACAAAAAAAATTTTTTTTTTTTTAAATTCAGACGAACTTTAAAGTTGACGGTTTCTCAGTTGCAATTATTCATAATAATTCGTTATCAACAAAAAATTAATCACACAATGGGCATAAAGTTAATGCTTGGAAAATGTCGATGGTAATAAAATTTAATTTGAAGAAAATTTAACATTTTTTTCCATGATCAATTATTGTAAAATAAATTAAAATATTTCTGTCTTGCTATGTACAATATTGTTAAAAGATCGCTAACAAAATTCATTTGTTTGAAATTATAAAAATATCGAAATTTTGCTTATGCCATTATTTCATGAGCGTTATTTTTACTAAAATTATAAAATTGTCTTAACAAATGCATATATTGTATGATCAAAAGAGCCGCACAATATTATTTTATGTATATAATCATTTAACCTGTTTATGATTTTATTGAAATTTTCATTCAAATTTTTTAAACGACATATTTTTTAAATACATAATAATTTTTAAATAAATAGTTTTTATTAAATTCAAACTCTAAAAGATCAAAATCTTATTTTATATAAAGTCATTGCCAAATTTGAGTAAAAATTTGTATGAATCAAAACTTCAAATCATAAATAAACAAATTATATAATAATCTTCGTACATATACAAGTTTTGCGAAAAAATAAAATGAATTTTTTTTTCGTTTGTCGTTTTATGAATCTAAGGTCATATCTTAATTAAAAAGCTGTTGCCGATGATTGAGGCTTTCGAATTTATTTATAACTTCCGTTTAGAACATTAAAAACTGAATTTTACTGAACAAAAAAATAATAGAAAAGAATAAAAATTTGGAAATTCAAAATACGAAAAACATCAATTAAAGTAAATGAAACTTGTAATATTTTGGTTGTAGAATACGCTTAAAAAACAATTGAATTGCAATTGAAACAACTTTTGGCCATGGGTTAAAAAAAAATTATAGACTTACATGGAAATAAAGACGCCTAAAAGTCGATATTTCCCGAATAAAATATTTATGTACATAATTAATTTATTATTTATGTTGAATATATTGATAGAAGAAAACTAAATGTCCAAACTTATTACTTTTAATTACAATTATCATTTATACAATGCTGGAAAGGCTAAATGAGTTTAAGTTGTAGAAAAAAAAGTCCACCAGGGCTAATATGATTTTGATGTTTTTAATTGCCCCCATAATGATGACAATCTAATGTAAAAGAAAACTCAGAAATCAATAAAATTCAAAATAATATTTTTCTTGTTTTGTTCATCCGCCAACCAATTTGAACCCATCAGTAACAGTACTTCTTATATTGTTAGATTTAAGTATGTTGTTGAAGGATCGTCAATAAGCATTGACATAGAAATTTTTAACAATATTTTGCCTCCCTAATGAAATCGGATTAACAGAGTTTTTTTTTGAATGGATGTCAGGCATGAAATTGTGTTATATGGGTCTAAAAGCCTACGATGACCTTAAATAGGTTGACTGATGAATGGATGAATGATACAAACAAAAATTGTATTTCGCTTTTTTTATTTAAAAGTTATTCACTAAGTTACTGTCATTTTATACATATTTGTTATATATTACTATATATTCTGTCTGTTTACAGAAGAAAGTGGTTATATTATAGGAACCTTAGATAATATCGCCTGCTCAGAAATGAAACAACGTATAATGAAAAGTATAGTTTCGAGTAATTTAAATTTAAAGATTTGAAAATTAAAAAAAACGTATGAAAAAATATCAAGTAGTGTACAATTTTCATCTAAAAAACACATTTTAATCAACATTAAGAATATTGCAAAGTAGTTGTACTTATAAAATCGAGTACGAGGAATCGAATGGTGCTATTGTCAAATAATGACGTATAAATGTCATACGTTGTTTCATTTCTCAGCAGACGATATTAGGAAAGATTATATTCAAAATCGTTAAGTTACTTAATTCTTCTTGTATACACACAGCGGTATTCTATACACTTTTACCTGTATGCTATAAGCTTTAAGTTTTAAAATGCACAAATAATATAATTATATATTTATATATAGGTATATGCATGCGTAGAAGGTACTGTAGAGATAAGCTGAATATAATATATAAATTTAAATAAATGATTATAAAACCATGTTAAAAATGGAAACTTGATTTGTAATCATTTTGTTAGAAAAATACTTCCTATAGCTATTTTTTTTTCATTTAGAGTAATTAGCATTACAAGTTAAACTAATTAATTTAATTGTTTCACTTACATATAATGAAGTGTTAATTAAATTAACACTTTTGTGAATCACATTAATGTAATAATGCAAGCAATAATTGAAAACTTTCTGAGTATTAATAATTTTAAATGGTTTTTTTAAATATCAAAAACGATAATATTTTTTTGTTTCAACATATTTCTATTTCTGCATGAAAATTCAGCCTGCGTGACTGATTATTATTGAAATGACAGCCTGAAAACTGATTATTATTAAAATGGCTTGTGCTGCTAGACTTAGGTGATATAATGCCCAATAATTGTCTTTTTAATTGTTTCGAACTAGATAGATAATGAAAGGACCAAATTTACAAAAAAAATTAGTATAGTTTTCATATAATGGTACAAATAAATTCCATTAAAACTCATATTTTTCAATTGATATCACGAAAATGCCAGGGAACCAATAGTTCCATGGCCTCAAAGAAATCTACGGCGCTGTCTACAATAAACCATACCTGTATATACAAATTAGTTATGAACTTATATTATTAATCAAGTTGAAACACCATTAGGATCGAATTATTTTTAACTGGTTTTTTAAATCAAATATCGATTCCATAAAAAGAAAGTAATTAAGCCAATTAAACTGTTCTGGGAATATTTAAATGCACGAAATTTTCTTTTAAATTTAAATTTTATGCATTTTATTCCATATTAATGTTGTTATTTATTAATTGCGGTAATTGCAAATTCTTGTTTTTGTTAACATTAAAAATGAATAAATTATTGTTTCAATTAATTAATTTTTTTTATGTTCATATCCTACAGATTTCATTTTATAATCTTCGAAAACGAATAAAAGAAAAAATTAGTGATAAAGATGCAAAAGTGTGCTTTAAATTTGTTTTCGCTTTGCGACTGTGAAAGTATTAAAACTAAATAATATTTAGTAACTGAACCATGTTATGAAAGAAGTTTTGGATTTCATTCACAACCTACGGACTGTTTCATATTTTAAAATGGTTAAAAACTTTTGAGAATCGGTTAAGGCTCAAAATCTCTTCAAAACACTTAGCCTCAATCGATTCTAAAAAGTGTAATACCATTTTAAAGTATGAAAAAGTCCAGAGTTAATGGCTGAAATTGTTTTTCTAAATTAAACTTTAAAATAATGTAAAACGGCTTTTCAATCAAATTTTGGGACAAAAAATGTTTGTCACTACCAAGTCCTCTTAAAATAAATTGGACAATACTACACACCTATGTAAGTAGGAATTCATGGAGCAACGGTACTGAACTTATATAACTTTAATATTTCTTGATATGAAACTAATGCATATTTTTGTTTTAAAACGATGGATTTAGTGATTTAAGCGTGGCACACATTCAGGGGTTTTTTTTTTAGAATACATACCTACATAATTTATACACCTGTTTTTATTCTTTAAATTTTTGTTTACAGCCCGAATACTATAAGGACGCACCACATTTCCGACCGATAGGCGACGGGCCAGAATATCGCTTAGAAATACCAAGCGCCAAATTAGATTTTACTGGAACTTATTCAGTCATAGCTACAAATTGTCATGGTGAAGCTAAGGCTATAATTTCTTTACAAATATTAGCAAAAGGTAAGTTTAGAATAAAACTACTTTTCAGACTAACTTGAAGTAGTGAACATTAATAAAATGGAATAATTTTTTGAATGTGTTTACTATAATAAATAAAAGAAATACATATTTAAAAAAAAACTAACAATTTTCTGGTTTATGGCTCTGAAAGAAAATAATTTTTTTTAACAAAAATTTCATTAAATACTTTTATTATCCACTTAAAATTGAATCAACATTTTATTGTAATTCTTAATCATTAAAAAATTAATTTTTTATAAAAAAGTGTAAAAGCAAATTCATTCATCGATATAAATTTTTTTCAAACGAGGAAATACAATATCTTTCCAATAATCTTCTGCTGCTCCTAATAATCCTGCTACCATTTCCATATCGACTTGAACCCAAACATAATGCAGTGCACCATTAGTATCGAATGAGGGGCTTAAAACACAATAAAGTGCCTTCGAAACATTCGCCAAATACATTTGGATTTGTATTTGTGACATGTATTTTGGAGCTATTGTTTCCTTACCAACCAAATATTTTTCAAATTCTTCATCAGTTTTGGGTGCTTTTATCTCAACCACATGATCATCTGTGATTCCATCAGGTGCTGCACAAATATACGGGTAGTTCTCACTTAATAGCAAGCCACATCTTTTATAAGATTTATTTTCTAATTTTTCCGCCTGTTTTAAAATAAACCGCTTATGCTCCTTTAGTTGTTTTCTGTCTTCAACATTCCATTCACGATTTTGACATAAAATTGTATCCAAAATTGCATTATCTTCACTTGAATCAGTTCTATTGAATATTTTGTGCATTAATGAACAACGAATTCTACCATATTGAGCTTCAATCCATTGCTGTTTCTTGTATTGAGTAACTGATGCTTCAGTAAATTTATCAAATAAAGTACCATGATTTTCCATATGTGTGATAAAACTTTTGAAATCTTTAACATAATTGTTTGCATTATCTAACATTGTATGATGAATGTAAATTGGTTCAAATTCATCAAATACAGTTCGACAATGTTTATAAAAAGAACATTCATTTAAACCAACTTTTTCCATTTCATCCAAAATGTTGTTGAGAAAAATTTTTCCTTCATCCTGTGTAAAATCTTCAACTTCTTCTAGACCTTCAACTAAAGTTTCATCAACCAAAAAAATATTTTTCATTTGTATAGCTGGATCTGTTGATGTGACCTCATTCTCTGAATTTTTTTTTTTTATTCTTTCTCCTGGCCAAAAGATTTCATCAGTGTCAGCATCTGAATCAGTTATTTTTTTGTGCATCCAGAAAAGGAATCCCAAAGCATGAGCGCATAATCCTAAAATATAAGTTTATATTAAATTTCGTTTTCAACATTAAAATTAAACTAAAGAAAATTTATTCTGTATTTTAAGTGCATGGAAAATACAGCTCTAACTGCGTAATCTTATTTCACATGTTCGATATACAATTTAATTGCATTAGAAAAAAAAATTATTAACGTTAATAGACTTATCAAAGTGAGGATTATTAACTGTTGGGAAACATCTAAATCTAATCAAAAATATGCTCGTTTAGTTCCACAAATCGGTTAAAACTTAATCTTTATTATTTTAATCAGATTTCTTCAAATTATAATAATTAGAATAGGAGGTACTACTTAATTCGAATGTAACTACTAAAATAACGTTACTAAACTCACCATCTTCATCATTTTCCTCACAATCTTCACATTTTAAACTAATAACTTCATTTTTTGCCTCATTTAAATTCAGTTGAAGTCTAAATTTATTATCAATATCAGTTTTATCAGATGATTTTTCTTTCGGAACGGGCTTAAAGTACATAGCTTTAATTTCTGTGTTGAATTTTGATTTTTTGATTTGCACATAATCCACTTTCCATTCTTTTTCATTGTAGTCCCTAAAAAAAACAAGAGAAATTCAAAACAAATTATAATTTTCATAGTCAGTGAAATATAGAATTTTCTTAAAAAATTAACTCCCTTAAAATTAGGTATGAAATATCAACATAAACTACTTTTCTACTATCTAGGTACATATTATTTTTTGGGACGAAGCTCAATTTTAAACATTAAATTTACTGAAGGTAGGTACTTCCGACTTATTTATTTCGTTTGTAAGTTGAATAACAAAATTTTCGATACCTGGTCAGTTTCCGGAAAGGGTATTAAATATTACTTTAAAAATTTATATAAAAAAAAAACCTATACTAACTCTGGGGTGGGTAGTAATCGATTTCCCTGGTCGGAAAATTTTGTTATGTAATTAAAAAGCATTTCAGATGAAATTATCGGTAAACTTTCATAATCAGCTTTTTTAAAATTTTTTTGCAAAACAATTTCCATTTTATTTTAATACAAAAATATTAATTTATAAATTAAAAAATTTAGCTTGTTGTTCACTTTGTTTCTTTTATTGTTTTATATGTTTTCTATTCTAAAAATAACCAAACAACCAAATTAAAAAAAAAAAAAGAAAACAAAAATGACAGCGACCTCAATTCTCAAAATAATTTAGTGAATATAGTGAATGAATAAAATTAAGCGTGACGAAATTGTAAATAACAACTGGCGGCTAATTTATTTTCTGTCGTAAATTGCAGCTTATTTCCGGCCGTTCTTTTAGCATTGCTTTATTTTTTAATTTTAACAGTAAAGACAATATTTTTATATCTATTTGATTTTTTCCGAAAGGGAGGAAAACTATTGGCGTAAGTGCAGTTTATGTGAACCTCGCAGAAACGGCTGAAACTTGGAGGGGGAGTAGAGGCGGTGCCCAAACTTCCAAAACTGAAATCAGTTCTTGGGGCTCGGGCCCCGTTTCGGAGATATGGCCCCTCAAAGTTTTCATTCATTTTTGTATGGGCAATTTTTTTTTTTTGCGCGATTGGCCCTATTTTTGGGAAAAGGATAAAGGAGGTGCCCCAAAACAAGCGGGGTGGGGGGCGGCGAGCGGGCGGTCTGGTGGTTGGACCAACCACCAGACCGCCTGCCGCCCCCCCGCCCCCCCCCCGCTTGTTTTGGGGCACCCCCTACACTCTCTACAAAAAAAATGGGGCAAATCGAGCAAAAAAAAAAAAATTGCCCATACAAAATGTATGAAAACTTTGAAGGGCCATATCTCCGAAACGGGGCCCGAGCTCCAAGAACTGATTTCAGTTTTGGAAGTTTGGGCACCGCCTCTACCCCCCCTCCAAGTTTCAGCCGTTTCTGAGTGGTTCACATTATCTGCACTTTAGCCAAACTATTTTATGCCACAACAAACACTACTAGTAGACTCTTGTAGTCTTGTGGTTGAGATTTCATTTCAATTTGCATTATAATCATTTACAAAAAAAGCAACTTGGTGTTTTCTTTTTCCTATTCCATTAAAATTTTTTTTAATAAAATTATTTTTTTAAACCACAAATGCTTATAAAAAGCTTATTAAAGTTTTTTTTTAATACTCTTCTATAACAAAATATTTTCAATAGAGCGGCGGCGCATTATTCATGAACTGATGATAGTTCACTTTTAATAAACATCGGCATAGCCACATGAGTGATTTTCTTTTAAAATTTTACGACTTGTTTTGTTGTGTTGTGACGTTGTGAGTGAATGCTTTTTGAGTAATTTTGTTTTTATGGGGAAATTGGAGAAATTAGGGAAATTTAATGTGATGTTACAAACTTTAATAAAGGAAAAAAATTTAAGATGCATGATTTTATTTTTAAAAAGATACATTTCTTCCTAGGTATAAAAAAATAAAAAGTATTATATATTGTAGACATTTTGTATAAGGTGTGTCATATGCACCAATGCACCAATTTTAGTTCATGTCTTAAAATTGTTTAACTTCATTATGTATTTTATTTTATCAGTTAGGTATATCGTATCATTGATTAAGAATACTAAAAATGTGTTTTCTTAATTTAAGATGGTATGTATATAGGATGTTTTTTGGGTCCAACTGTATTGTTACCCAAATGTTTATTAGACTCCGCCATGAGTCCCTGCCTCCAAGGATGTTATACGTTCACATAATTACTAGTAGGTAATAAAATAAACATTTTCTTTTTTGTTAATTTTATAGATATTTCTAAACAAAATATTATGGAGAAAGGTTCGATAAGATACGGAAATGTTGAAACTTTACCAGTTGTTTTAAAACATTTAAAAGACTTACGTTGCTGTGATGGAGATTCGATAACTTTAGAATGTCACGTTGAAGCTGTTCCTGAACCCATAATTATTTGGGAGAAGGATGGTCACGTACTACATAGTGCTAAAGACTTTGAAATGAAATATAATGGATCTAGAGCTACCTTATCTATAAATCATGTGTATCCAGAAGATGAAGGTGAATATGTTTGCATAGCGTCTAACAATATTGGACGTTCTTATTCTTCTGGTTGCGTTATTGTTGATGTACCTGAAGAAAAAGATAACCACCTTAACAAACAATTAGCAAGACCAAGTGGTCTTCTATCATCCTGTTCTACGCCTCGTTCTACTCCCAGAGCGACGCCTAATCGAGGTTGTTCTCCAATACGCTTATCTTATCGTAACACTGGTATCGATATAAATGCTGAAAGAAGACGATTTGCTGCACCCAAATTTTACGCTATTCCACATAATCGTGTTTGTGAAGAAGGTGAAACTGTTAGATTTACTGCAGCTGTTGCTGGACATCCGATGCCTTGGTCAGTTTGGGATAAAGATGGAATGATTATTACGGAAACTGCTCGGATATCTGTAAAAGAGCGTGATGATGTTAGATGCTTAGAAATTGAAGATGTTTGCTTTGAGGATGCTGGACTTTACAGAATTACATTAGAAAATGATTACGGTCGAATTGAATCAACTGCGAGGCTAGATGTTATACCAAATTCTAGAAGATCGCGTTCACGATCAATGCGAGCAGTTAGTAGTGGAGGCTCGTTAGGAAAAAGGTTCCACTTGTCACGAAGGATTATGGGTCCATCAACTCGAATCGGAGGTAGAATGGCATTAAGTTGTGGTTTTCGAGGTGGTTCAGCACCATCAAGGAAATTTTATCATAATGGTGAAGAGTTGTTAGAAAACGACAGAATTAATTTTGTTTTAACTGATAAAGATACAGAGTTGATAATAGATAATGTTCAAAAGTCTGATGAGGGCATTTATACTTGTATAGCACAGAATGAATACCATTTGATTTCGACTTCATTCTCTATATCTTTTTTTAATGAGCAAAGTGACATTCCAGATGAAGTACCACCATTTGTACTTGAAGATTTACCAGATAAAATAGAATCCTTTGAAGGACAAACTACAGATTTCAATGTTAATATAGAATCGTTTGAACCTTATAATTATTTTTGGTCGAGAAATGGAGAAGTTTTATTAGATTGTGATGAATTCCAGTAAGTTTCTACAAAAAAAACTTATTTTTTTTTTTTTGTCAAAGTATAAGTACACAATTAATTTATGACGTGTATTTTCTTTTCATTATTTAGATACATTGATAACGGCAACGGAATTTTAACATTAAGACTATCAGACACTTTTGACTTGGATTCTGGGATATATTCATGCACAGTGAAAACGCGTAGTGGTTCCTGCACAACTAAAGATTGTGAACTTATTGTCCTAGATGAATGCTATAAACCTTTCGACATCGATACTTTTAATTTACAAATTTTAAAAAATCCATTACCAGGTTTGGGCTTTTATGGTCAAATTATAACATTTTGTGCTAGAGTTTTTCCACCAAATGCACTGTCTAATTGGATAGTATGTGGTCAACAAATTACCAATGATTCACCTGGATTTTCGGTAAGTGAAGTATAAAAAAAGTTTTTATTGAAATCAAGGTAAAAGAAATTTATTTTTTTTAAATGTAACGACAATTCCAATCAAATACATTAATTTCAAATTTCCAATTTTTTAATATATCTGAGGCAATACGAAATTATTTAAAAATATGCGTTCTCAGGCTGGCAAGTGGCAAATATTACAAATTTATTTGAACTACTTTCATTGATTGTGTGATAGATAATAAGACTTAGTTTATTATTATAGCGTTTTTTTTTAAATTAATGTTTGTACCGATTTTGATCTCAGTACTCATTTAAATTTAATAATCGGATAAATTCTAGAGTCGTTAGTAATTTATATTCACTACACTTTAATTGATATAATTTTCAAAAGTTTGGAGAAAATATGTGGTTGTTTCAATGCTGATTTGGATAAATCGTACTAAATAATTATTACTATGTATATTGTACTCTATATTATTACTTATTATACATAATAGTTTTATATAGACTGTTCGTGTCAACGTTTATCATTAATTGAATTGACTAATAAACATGATTAATGTTTGAGTTTGAGTTGTTGTTTGACATAATCATAACATATCGTAATATTCAAGTTGTATTTAAATAGAGTTCAATAATTTTCGAAAAAAATTCAATAATTAAATAAAATGTTAAACAATTATAAGTAAGAGTTCTATTTTTCATTTCAATGTGTGCACATTGTCAAAAGTTTTCATAAATAATACTGCGTATTCCATTAATCAAAAACTTATACGATTATTTCAAATTAAATAAAAAATAATAACTTGTATTGGAAAAAAAATATTAAAAGAAATAATAGAAAAGTTATTAAAAATATTTAAAAGTACTAAATATTTAAAATATTTAAAAGTTCTAAATATATAAATATAAACAAATTGAAATTAATAATGACGAACTTGAATAAATTTGGACTTGTTGATCTTTCAACCCATAATGAATATGCTTTTAACGTAGGTAAGTTTAGAGTTTAAAATTAAGATTTATTACACAGAAGTTCGAATAACTAAAAAGCCTTGTTGTGACTGTATTAGTTAATTCTTTTAATTTTATTCTAACTTAATAATATTAATATTTCTCATCTTATAAGATTTTTTTTATAATATTTGTCGAATAATTCCTGCAATAAAATTATAAAACCCAATTATTAATTTAGCAGTTAGTGATACTAACTGATGTTTATCATACTTTTGTATCTGATATAATAAACTTAAAAAATAATTTACGGAAAAAGAATTATCTAAATATTCTAAATCAACAGAGGTTGGACTTTTTTTTCAGTAATTTCAAGTAGATTGGTTCAAAAAGCAGAAAATTTAAAGGCAAGTTGAATATTTTGTATTTTGATTGTCAGGTTCCTATTACAACTTATGTACTGTTTTTATATGTATTTATACGGGTATTATAATAATGAGGTGTCTCTCCTATAATTAGATTTAAATTATTATCTTTGGGTATTCATTTCTAAATAAAAAACCAAAAATAAAAACAAAAAAGATTAGTAACTATTGTGTAAAAAATTTTAAAAATATTTATTTTCCTAATATCTAATACTTAACATGTTTGTCAATAAAAACCAGATGGTTTTAATGACTAAGTAATGATTGGTGCAAAAGTAAACAAAAAGTATGAATAATTTAAACATAGTGGTGACTAACAAGGTGAAGAAAGTTTGTTTATTATTTATTTATTTTACGTGCTTCTTTCACATTTTTTAAACTTTTTTTGTATGGGCTTTCCCAAAAAATTTTTATTAATTTTTTTATACCTACATCTACATATATATTCTTTACTTAAATGATTATCGCTAAAGAACGTGATTCAAAAAAAGATAAAAATTTAATATAATATTTTTACCTTTTGAAAAAATGAAGCATTGAATAACATATTATTTGGAATTATATTTTAGTTCTGTTAAGCGCTCAATAAGAATAGTGTTACGAAAAAAGTTAAGTGTTTAAATGTTTTAACTTTATAAGATAAAATGTAATTTAAGAGATCATAGAGAATATTAGATGTCGCATTGGATACTAAAAATTGCTTTATTCAATTTTTTTTCTTTGTACGTTCACGACAATTTATTTTAATATTTGTTCTGTATAAACAAAAAAAAAAAGAAAGCCCAGCAAATAAAAAATAAAAATTCTTATTTATCAAAGATGTTGTGGTACGTCCAAAGCAAAAATTGTCTATCATCTTAACATTATATGTTTTTAATTTAAATTTGATTGAAAGTTGTCTGAAAGGTAAGAGATTTTTTTAAAACTTAACTTAAAATATTTGAATCAGGTCCAATGAGAACATTTGTGATAATAAATTTTATTTTATTTTTGTTTCTTAATTTCTGAGAAATTAAATTTTTATTGTCCATCAACAACATAATTTTAGTAATTAAAAAACAATTTTTAATTTTTAAGAAATGTTACTACGTCACTTTACAGCCCAAAAAAAATAAATAACCCTAATCCATTTATCTTATCAACATAAAAATAGTTAAATAAAACAAATCTAACTTTTAAATTGTTTAAGCCAAGCTTTTAAATTTCGCGCGCTTTTGTACATTTAAGTCTATTATAATAACATCAATAATAATGAATGTTTGGTTATCAGTCTGAAAGTTTAAAAATAAAATTAATATTATATGTGTACATTTATTTAAGTGCGTAACATAAAACTTTAATATATCAAAATATAAATATTATGGTGACAAACATAAAGTTTCAATTTTATCATAATTATAAGTAAAATTAATTGATATTAAATCAAATCATCAGGTCATCAGGTTTGTTATAAAATTTGTATATTCATACATACCATCATATTTGGAACACCAATTTGTAAGAAATTAAATTGGAAATCAAAATATGCGTGCTGCAGTTCCTGGACTCAAAAACATAGTTAAATACTTTGGTGTTTATTATATTTCAATTTAACAACTTGAAGACGACTATATTTTAGGTTGACGTACTATTTTATCTCCTGTAAAACAGCTAGATAATGCACGAATTTTCTAAACTCTAATATTATTAAGAAGCATATTTAAGTTAAAGCATAGTACGTACAAGACTTACAATTTTTGATAAATTGAAATTTAGTAAAGTTTTTTAACTCATATTTATTTGTATTAACTCATATTTATTTGTATTTTGTCAAAATTAAAAGGATTTCTAAACAATGTACAGAGAACTTTATAGATGTGAGCCAGAGCCATATTCTATCCAAAAAGTTGATTTAAGTCAAATTAAAAAAGAGTTCCAAGTTGAAAAAAAAGGAAATCTGAAAGAAGAAGATGACAGTGAGAAGCCCGATTTGAAAGCTTCGAGGGAAGATGTAGAAGAAAAAGAATTGAGAAAAATTTTTTCTTTTGAAAATAATTCGTACATACAATGTAGATGGAAAAGATTCTTGTGTAATATTCCAACTAAACCATTAATAGTTAAGGCTTGGAATTCCGAAAAAAAATGTGGATCATTTCCTCCTATAATTGCTCGACGAAAGATATTAAACGGAAAAATGTATAACAACAAAATAGAATTAATGCCAATGCCTTGGACCCCCAAACCGAAATAAAAATAATTAATTTTGTTAATATCTTCAAAAAAATATCACAGATTTGTTTTGTTTACGACTAGGTTTTTTTTCATAACTTTGATTGATTGCTGTCAAAGAAACTGGTTTTTGGTAACATTATTTTTATCAAAATTAAAATATATAAAGAATAATATAAAAACACGTTCAAAAAATACACATTGCCAATTTTTTCAATTATTTAATGTGTAATAATAATAATCGATCATGGCGCGTACATTGTTTCGTTCTAGCCTAGTCGTTATTAACAAGAGTTGTGGTCTTTAACGCATGCAAAAATCCCTTATAAAATACTTTTTCCCGAATTTTCCACTTTTTCGGACAGCATTCGCAATTTTTCTTTCCCTAACAATCATATTCGGACTTTACGAACTTTAAAAAAAAAATCAAATCAGTCCAGCTGTTCTCAAGTTATGTAGAAATGGTCTATGACACCCCCGTGCCTGAAAATTTTACATAAAAAAACATCAATTTGGTTTTTTTTATCGGTTTTTGTCGCCAGATTTGAAGGGGGTGAATTTAAATTTTTCGCGGGTTGGTAGCTATCGGATACGATGAAACATTGATATATGACACATCCGAAACTGAAAACCTGTCCTACTACCAAATACTAAATCAAAATTAATATTTTTTTACTATTAATTTTAAATTTACTCAATCTAGCACATTCTAAATTCTGTAAACTAAACGCTGAAATACATTGTCTTGATCAGTGAGAAAATCTTTGTTTCTGAAATACTATGCTAGATTCGCTTTTGCAAAATAGTAAACACAATTTTGCAGGATAGAATAACTATGTCTTACTGAAATACATTTTACGATATACAAGTAATTTAATTTTTTAATTTATTCAATAGTTTTAAATAAAAATTATTATAGTCACTTAAAATATTATACTTTACCTTGGATGAAAGTGAATAAAAATACGCATATTTTGGCATTAATCTGATCTAAACCCACCGAGTTGTTCAATAGTTATAAGGAGTTAAAGTCTGACTAACGCACAAAAATGAAAACAGGTAGTTTAAAAATGAACACGAAGTCAACCTTAATAATCATTGTTAACACAAAGGATTTACATCATATTTGCATGTACAATGTCAACTGAAGTTTCTCGTATTGACCAACAGTAGCTAACGCATTAGTTGACTCTTATTTCACACTACGGTTTGTTACATTCATGAAAATTAATCTTTTTTTAAACTAGTTCAAAAAGAGCAAAATATGTTTTAATCGTATTTTTGTTTTGTTTCTCATTGAAGCAAAAGGGAATAAACTCACTAATTTCTTAAATGTTAGTTTGATTTCATATTATTCAGAACACTAATCATTTCTTGATTGAAAAGTGTAGTTAATTTTAAAATCTTTATCTGTTTTGCGGCGCAATGAGGCGGCAACATCAAGCAAAATATTTTTTTTTATCTAAACTTTTAAGGGCAAAGAATTACATTTAAAACAAAATATCTAAAACTAATATCTTTTTATTATCTCAATTAATTACATATTTTAACATATTAAAATCTTATTTTTTCTTGAATTAATTATTGTTCAATTTATTATTATTGCAAACAAGTAAAATAAAAAATTATTGTAATATTTTTTTTATAGAAAACTACATTTTGTTTTATTATTTATAAATCGTTCTAAGAAAAAATGTTTCATTTTAATGGTAATAATAATTTTATATTTATGGGTTAATTTTCTATTTTGATTGAGTTATTTTCATTATTTTAATATTTTGTGCACTTTTATGCACATTCAAATCAAAAGCTTTAAATATTCAATTAGTCTTAACTAAGATTTACATTATCTGCGAAAATTATTTAACTTTTCATCACCTGAAATATGATTTTAAAGGGATACACAAAAATTTTATTTTGAAATGAAAATAATTTATTTCATTGGAATTTATAAATTTTTAAAGAAAATGACAACTATTTATACATTAATGTATTTGTTTGGAGTTATTTTTAGTTAATGGATTTACATAAATGAAAAAATTCGATTCGGACAAAAAAAAAAATAAACATAACATATCATCATAATATCGTATATGCTTTTAAAAATATATAGTACGTACATTGTTTTCAACTGAAGGAAATTGCCCATCGTCTTAACAACTAAAGAACAACACTTGCCTCCATTCATATAAAAACTGAAAGTACTTATTGCCTAAAAAAAAAGTTGAATCTCAATATTATTAGACTTGTCAAATTGGTCGCGTAGGCGTAGAATGTTTGGAGTCTGCGTACGCGTAGAGTGTTTATCTAACTAACAAAAAATGAAAATTCATTACAATTCTTATCACTAAACTTAAAAAAAATAATTGAGAATAAATTGTGGGAAATTAATAGATTTAATTAAATTCTGAATATTATATTTATTGTGTAAATTTTTTTAATTAAAATTTAACAAGTGTGGTGTTAGAACAAAATGCAAATGAAATTTTTACAAATAAAAAATTTTTTTTCAATAAAATATCTGACAATAAAAAGTTGAATTTTCAAAAAATAATGTTAATCACACGTCATAGAATGACAAAATATCAAATTACTTCCATTTTTGCGCATATTTCTTAATTTAATTATCTATAAATTTATATAATTTTTGTTATGAAAAAGTTAAGTGCAATTTCTAATAAATAAATTCCTAAATCGCTCATTAAATTCCATTCAAATAACTATATATCTATCTGAAAACAGTTGTTCAAACCTTTAAAAAATTTGTAAGTTACACATGATAATATACTTGATAACAAAGCTAAATTTTAGAAGTTCAACAATTTATGTGAAGTAGATAGATATAAAATGTGTGCATAAATGTAATGTAACGTTCTAATATATATCATTCGAAATCATCTAAAAGATCTATAACTATACATTGTTTTTCTTACTTATCACATATTTAACCTACTTAAATTTATTATTCAACATTTTTGATAAGAAAATTATATTGTATTTCCGTAATCGCATTTATGTATATGTTTTTGTTTACAAATCGAGGATTCGAAAGTTTGTAATATCTTATTTATATTTTTTTTTTAGGAAATGTTAGGTAATTTTTCTCGTAATCTTTAAAATAACTATAAAAAATCCATAAATTCATGTAAATTTTCTTTTTAACAAGCATGAATGTTTTTATTAAAATTATTAATTTTTTTTCTGGAAATTAATTTTGTGTATACGCGTAGTCAATAAGTTTCAATTTTATTTTAAAAGTCTTGAAAATTCTTTCAATTTTAAATAAAAATTGTTTTACTTTTTTTGCATTTATCTAAAAAGGAAAATCATTTTTCCCATAAAAGAATTCAAATTATTTTGATGAATTATTTATTTTATTATATTTATGTATTTTTTTTATTATTATTTATTTTGTTAGATAAATTTGTTTTATTAGAAAAGAACCAGAAAGCTCAGTCATTAAGCTTATTTTTATGTTGTTGATTTATTTTAATTCTATTTTGACTTCTTGTTATTGACGTGTTTTTGCAGTAGCAATGGTTTTTTATCTTAGTTTCTTAATTTATTGTAGCCTACGAATTTTAAGTTTTTTGTTTTTTTTTTTATTAAATTTTACATAAAACTATTCTATGTATGATTTGTGTATGTACTACTACACATAATATCTATATATGTTGTCAATTAATAAATAATTCGCGGTTTAAAATTAATTTATATTATCTTTTGAATATTTTTTGTTATCTTCTAAATACTTTAAATACTTAAGATTTTATTCCTCGATATGATACCTTGTTAGACTTTCATTCGGTTAAATCTACTTTTCTTCATTTCTAATTTAAAAAAAATAACTAAAACGTTTTACGTACTACCGTATACATTTACTTTAAATTTTTAAAAACATATCGATATCAATATTGTGCTATTATTGCTTGTGGGATCCTGAATTTGATCTTGAATTTGATTATATTTTCAATAATTGTCGGATAGCTAATACATTAATTTGTTTCGCTAATATCGTCACCGCTCTTTCTCTATAAAGTTGAAGTTGAGTAAATGAAGGCTGTTCATTTAAAAACATAGTCAAAAATGTTGAAAAAAATTAGGACAATCATTACATTTGCAAAAATAAATTAATGTTCTTCTTCGGACTAAAACTATTTTAAAATTCACGAAAAGTTTTTGGATCTGATTTGACTGCTTTAAACATTTTTCAAATAGACTTGAAATCAATTTTTGATTATACTAGGTAACATCTTCTAAACCTAGATGACATTTTTTTTTATTTATGAATATTTTTATTTAATTTTTTATATCTATAACAAATTCTTAAACTTTCCAAGTTTACTTTAGAGAAGTTGAGAAAAATCTCTTGTATGAGAATTACAATAATGTTTTATATCAAATTTAATTAATTTTTTGTATCTATTTTTAATAATTTTAATAAGCTTGAACAAATTCCGTATATCTTTTAAAAATGTTTATACAATTTTTGAAATTAGTTTAATTTAATTGCAATAGTTTCGTAAATCCAATATAACTGCACAGAAATTTGAAATTTGGTAACAATGTAGCTCGGATGTTTTTTATATTTGAATTCTGGACTTAAAATAAACGAATTTAAATCTGAATTTTATTTAAAAGAATTTCAATGAATATGGAATTTTATTTTCATTCAAATAAAAATGAGATAAGTTTCCGTTGGTTTTTATAATCCCATACAAAAGTCATGTTAACAATTTTTATGCTTGTAAAATAACATGTATACTTATATTTTAGTTTCGTTTTGTACAGCATTAAAGTTTAGAAATAATTAATTAAACAATACCATAGATTAAGAATACAGATGTGTATTCTTAATCTATGACAATACTTAACTGTTATATCTATAATATTATTTTTAGATGTAGAAATTTAGTTAAAAATACGACACATAAAAATAAAAATAGTAGTACCCACTATTTTATACATTATTAATTAAATTTATACACTATATATTGTTTTGTTTCAATTAAAATGAGAATTCAGTTTATTGATGATCGGCACATTGATCGTATCATTCATTAGCAGCGCATTGAATATTTTCTATTTTGATTTGTTATTAATCGGTGTATTCGGTATATATTATTTATTTAGTTTATTATTTTGTTTATTTTAATTTTATATTTGTTATTGTTGATGACATTAAAATATAGCGTTTTAATATTGTGAAAATTAATATTGATCAATTTAAAAAATTTTAAAACCATAAAAGGAATAAAATATATACATAAGACTGAAATATATTTATTAGAGGTATTTATATTATTTATTTTAGTAAAATTAATAAAAATTTATAATTTTAAAAAAAAAATTAATTTTATTTAAATTTCTATTGGAAATGCAATTAACATTACACAGTGTCAGGGTTCTATTGGATTAATATACCTATTTACTATAATATTAATAATAAAAGACAGAAATTTATTTCAATTAATGTGAAGATCATGTGTTAAAGATAAAGACCGTAAATTAATTCAGGTTTGATATTGAACTTTTTAAAAGATTATAAATATATGTTTATATAAATTCGAGAATTTCAGTTGGAATTAATACTTTCAATTATTATTACAAATATATAATATATGTTCAATTATTATTACACAATTATGTAAGTGCAAGTTAAAAAAGTGTAAAAAAAAATTATTTTATTTTTTAACATCAAAAAAATTAAAATATTGAATGAAGGAAAATAATTAAAAAAAAAATTAAAACCGAAATATTTCAATGATATGAATTTTCTTATTGAAATTAAAAAATAAAAACTATAAAGATTAATTTTTCAGTTACTGAAATTTTTTAACTTACCACCATAGAATTTTATATCCAAAATACAGTTTCATGAATTTTATATCCAATATGGCTTTAATTTTAGTAGGCTCTAATTTTAGTAGGTATATTAAAAAGAAATCAAAAGCATATAAATCTCATTTGATACATCGTCGTTAACTTCTATTCCATATTATACGTATATTTTTTTTCAAGTTCCTAATTTTCAGAATATATCATACATTTAGATAAATATGAAATTTTATAAAAACAATAAATATTAAAACAATATTGTGAAAAAATAAATAGACTAGAATCAGCTATAAAATATTCAAGAGAAAACAAAAAAAAAATTATTTTGAAAAATATAAATATTTATTTTATAAATATTTTAAATATATGTATAGGTACTTAAAAAATTTATAAATTTGAAAACCTATTAAGGATAGATTATATTTTACTAAATATAACACTTATTCATTACATATGAAATAAAATAATAAAAATTGAAAAATTTGGCATTCATTTTTATGCACTAAAATTATGCTTTAGGTGATTATGGAATAAAGGGTATCTATTTATATTGGGTTCGGAAGGATATAGCGCAAAACGGATGATTTTGGATTTACTAGGACATACGAATATATTTTGAGGTTTAACAAACGAAATTTTTGTGCTTAGATTAAACATTTTAAATTAAAACAGTCGTATCACAGAAAAAAATTTGCTCGTACTCATTACGTCAAAAAAGTTCGTTAATGACATTCTCGTTAAGATAACGAAAAATAATGAATAAATACGTTTTTGTAACGGAAATTTCGTTTATTTTCTATTACGAACCTTTTTTTTCATTTTTAGTACTCGTTAAAAAAGTTCGTTATCGTTAAATACGGGAAACAAAAATTTCAATCCATACAGAACTTATATTTTCCATTTTACACATTGCCGTAAATTTAGTTCATAGCTCAGTGGCAGAGTTGATGGATTGCAATGTTTAGGACAGTGGTTCGAAGCCACAAGCGGGCATAAAAAAAATTATTAAAAAAAAATTAAATAAAAAAATTTAAAAAATAAATAATAAAAATAGAAACATAAATAAAAAAAATTAATAAATAAAAAAAATAAATAAAAAAAAATTAAAAAAAAAATTAAAAAAAAAATTAAAAAAAATAAATAAATAAATAAATAAATAAATAAATAAAAAAAAAAATAAAAAAAAAAATAAAAAAAAAATTAAAATAAAAAATAAAAAAGAAATAAATAAAAAATTAAATAAATAAAAAAAAAAATTTAGTCTAGTAAAATTTTTCTTTCGTATTTGCGGTGTTTTTGCTGAAGAATTTGAAAGGTTTTTGGTTTTGGGGTATAACGAACTTTTTTAACGAACTACGAACTTTTTTCAACGAAATGTTCGTTGTAGCCAAAATAACGAATTTTTCGTTGATTTTAACGAATTATTTAGTTATTAGTACGAGCAAATTTTTTTCTGTGTACATACAGGATGTCTCAATAGTCGACTTAAATTCTTGGGTCGTCCTATGATTAACCAAAATTTGACCTAAAAGTTTTCGGGATATTGGTATTTTTATGAATTTTTAGTTTTTTTATTCGCATAGCCACAAAATGCCATTGTTTTAGATTCCGATTGTCGTTGCACAAACCTGAATAACGCTGCTATTAATCACAGTTAAAAATAAAACTGAACTGGTATATCGGTACACAAAAAAATGAGACAATTCATGCGTTATCTTTTTTTAATATTTCACACAACATTTTTATTCAAACACTTCGTTGGAAAATTAAAACTCTAGTTCAGAATGGACTTATCAGGATTACAATTTTCAGAAAAATTTTTCGACTCACACAAAAAATATTTTTATATGTTATAATTTTACATTTTAATTATTCAAAATGAAGTCATCTTCACTCTCTGTATAAATTGATACACGGTAATAATTTAAATCATATAATATAAATTTCAATCAATATTTATTCAACTGATTAATTGACTGCTGAATATAAAATTAATATAATATAATTTTGTTTTTAGTTTTTAAAAGCTTAAAATATTTTTATTTCAATTCTTTACAATTACAGTTAGAATCAGATTCAGATGGAACAAGACTTCTACATATATTGGGGATTAATTTTGAACATAGTGGTGAAGTTCAACTTAGGACTACACATCCAATTTTAAAAGAAAATAAAATTATTTATTATACAAATTTAGCCGTCTTACCACAGCAACAATATTTTAATTTAAATCAGCAAATTATTGATGAAAATCCAGATGTGCCAGTTTTAATAACAAAAGGGCCCAAGGATTGCACAACATTAATTGGTGGCGAAGTTAAACTAAATGTTCAATTTGGTGGAATACCAATACCAAAAGTTAATTGGTTCAAAGCTGTAAGTTTTTATTACACTTTTTTTTATATAAAAAGAAAAAAATGTTTCTTAAAAAAAAAAAAATAACCACAAAAATATTAATCAAATTACATTTTTTACAATCTTGTAAATATGATTTGTTGTTTACACCAATATTATTTTAAAAAAAAACGTCAAAACTAATCAATTTGTTAGATTATCCAATTTTAATAGGAATTTATTGAAATTTTTTAATTTGAAAATTTACATAAACCTGATCTTTATTGGTCCCATCTGATTAAAATTACCATGAGCAAAAAAATAAAGTTAGTTGAATTAATATAAATTGATTTCAAACTGAATTATATCTGGTTTCTCGAGTACTTCCAAAATATAGCGCAATGAATTAATTTCTAGAATAAATATTAAACTTTAAGAAACATTTCAAGACATCAATTAAAGAGAAAATAATCATCATTTAACTTTTTTTCATTATTATCTGGAATTATTTAAATTGGTTTTTAATTGGAAATTGAAATAAAAACACTTTGTATTTGATTATTGCAACATGCAGATACATTGTCTATTGGGATTAACAAAAAAAAAAATTAAAAATGCTTGTTAATTAGATTAACACTTAATAATAACATAACAACAATGTTAAATGTATTAAAAAATTTTTGCATTATACATTTAATATGAATAATTATTCAAGTGAAAAAATGACATAAAAATTTACTTTTGAGTTGCTTGAGTTTAAACCTTTAAACGCTTCAATTCTTTCATTGGGATAACGCATTTTGAATGTATATATTCAAATTTTGTTAATGATTTCAATTTTTATTGTTCCTGGTTAAATTTCCGAAATTATCAAAATTTTAGAAAAAGTTTAGAAATTTAAAGATTCATATCAAGTTCCCCTCATAAATTCTTAAAGTTCTGATTACTCTTTTAAAAGTCGCTTCAGCAACTTAAATCTATTGATTAAATAAATGTTTTTTCATTTTATTAACCGGGATGGAACAATAAGAATTGATATCATTAACAAAATTTGAATATATACATTCAAAATGCGTGCGAAGAAAAAAGTAAGAGTAAATATAATATAACAACAAAATAAAAGGTCAAGTTTATTTTTAAAAATAAATAAATATAATTATATAATACATAAAAAATCGTGACCGTATAGAGTTTAACAAACCCTATGTTTACCTCATTCAAAATAAAAATGATTATTTAATTTTATTGCGTTCGATTTGTGGTCAATCTGAAAAATAATATTTAAGTCTGTGGTTTGTTTATTATTTTAACATTCAAATCAATTTATATTAAATGCTGTTATAATTTAAATTATTTTAATATGAATATATGGATGTATTTATAAATTTTTCTTATTATTATACATGAGTAATAAAATAATGTTTAAGGTTGAATACTTTTTGGCTCAATAAAAGTTGAAATTTGCTTAAATGTTCAATACTGGTATATATTTTCATTAAATTATAATTTAAATTCTGATAATTGTATTATAATATACTTACTTACGTTTTAATTACCTAAAAAGTGGAAATAATTGGCATTCTTTGAAACTTTGAACATTATTTCGGTACTTATTCGTTTATTTTTTATCGCTAAATTTGTGCGTTTATTTTGCGCATTTCTTCCTCCTAACAATATGCAATAGAAAAAATTATACTCATTTACCTTTTTCTTTTAAATTTAATTATATGTTTTGTAGAAGCAGCATAATATTTATTTTCTTTTATGCACAGGGACGATTAATTACAGAAAGCTCAAATAAAATAATTCAGACTACTAGCACTGAATCAACCCTTCATTTGACATTAATAACAGCTGATGATAGTGGTAAATACACAGTGGAAGTAATGAATGAACAAAGTAATGATTTTGCTGTAGTATCGGTGGCAGTTGAAGGTCCTCCAGATCCACCCAGTGGGAAACCATCTGTATCAACTAGTCAGCATCGAATTTCAGTTGAATGGTGTGGGCCGCCTTATGACGGAGGTTGTATGTTAACTGGCTTTATGTAAGTTGATTTTGTTTTCATTCCCTCAACTAATTACTTTATATGCATGTTATTTTTTTTGTATTTTTTTTAGAATTGAAATGCAAGAAAACTCCTCAGATTGGTTTCAAATTGCCACAGTCACAGATTCATTATCTTATAATGTTAAGAATATAACACCTGGTAGTAAATATAGATTTAGAATAAGAGCTGAAAATATTCATGGACTCAGTGCTCCCAGCTTGTCTAGTGATGAAGTATCAATTTCAGCTGCTAATGAAATTATAAACGAAAATGGTGAAACTGAAAAAACTCCACCGAAAATTCGACAAGGTGGAGAATTTAAGGAACGTTTTGAAATACTTGAAGAACTTGGAAAGGGTAGATTTGGAGTCGTGTTTAAAGCAATGGAAAAAGACACAAAACAAATATTGGCAGCAAAATTAATAAAGTGTATTAAATCTAAAGATCGTTTAAAAGTTCAAGAGGAGATTTCTATAATGAAATCATTGAATCATCCTAAATTATTACAATTAGCAGCATCATTTGAAACAAATCGAGAAATAATAATGGTGATGGAATAGTAAGTTTAAAATAAATCCTATGAAATGTAACATGTCAGATGTCAAGTGAAAAAAAACTAAATATTAGGTCGAATCGCTATTAGTGATTTAAATTAAGCACTTCAGATGTAAATAAAATTATATATACAATATTTAATTTGAAATTGACACCGAAAATTTTTTAATAAATTTTTTCATTTACCCCTTACAAATATTTTATTATTTTCAAATTTTATTTTCAGTATAACTGGAGGTGAGTTATTTGAAAGAGTTGTTGCTGATGACTTTACACTGACTGAACGTGATTGTATCTTATTTTTGCGGCAAATTTGTGAAGGAGTCAATTATATGCATAGCCAATCGGTAGTACATTTAGATTTAAAACCAGAAAATATTATGTGCCATACTAGGACTAGTCATCAAATAAAAATTATAGATTTTGGATTGGCGCAACGTCTGAATGCAGACACTCCAGTTAGAGTTCTTTTTGGCACACCAGAATTTATTGCCCCAGAAATTATAAATTATGAGCCAATTAGCTTTCTAACTGATTTATGGAGTATTGGTGTTATATGTTATGTTCTGTAAGTTTCGAATATTAATAGATAAAATTCTTTAAATTTTTTATACTATTTATTATTTTTTATTCAAGCTTATCAGGCCTATCACCGTTTATGGGTGATTCAGATGTAGACACATTTGCAAATATCACAAGAGCTGATTATGATTTCGACGATGAAGCATTTGAAGCGGTATCGCAAGAAGCTAAAGATTTTATATCAAATTTACTATTACATTCTAAAGAGTCTCGATTAACAGCTCAGGAATGTTTGAATTCGAAATGGTTATCACAATATCATGATGAAAATTTGAGTAATAATAAAATTTGTACAGATAAATTAAAGAAATTCATAATTAGAAGAAAATGGCAGGTATGTAAGATTTTATTAAAAATTTTATTGTTATTTTTCTATGCCTTGTTTCGTATGTATGGCTTTTATTATTTAATTTTTTTTTTTCAATTTGATTTTATCCCTTTTATTGAATTTTTATTAACTGTGAGCAATTAAAAAAAAAGAGAATTGAGCAATCTTATCCAATAAGTAGCAACAAATTTGTATTTAAAAAAAAAAAAACAGAAATTTAGTAAAAAATTTTAAATAAGTTTAATTTAATAATATATTTGTTTTATAATAATATTTTTTATGCAATATACAAATATTTGCAAATTTTTTAAAAATACTTTATAGTGTAGTGCTAAGATAAGCTCCTCTAACCATAAAGCACACTGTTAAGAGAGTTCTACCAATGTTTTGAGTATTTTTTTTCACCATATCACTATTTAATATACATCTAGATAAAAAAATATTTTTCTGTGCTTTAAATTTTGACGAACTAATCAGCGTTAGATTAAAATAATAATTTTAGTTCTAATCGGCTGTGTTTGGTAAAATTTATTTTATAATTAAAGCTTGCAATTTTTTCATTTTTGATTTTATGTTTGCCCTTTACTCACTAACAACAATAGAAAACTGGTAATGCCATAAGAGCATTAGGTAGAATGGCCAATTTGTCAGCATCTCGTCGTAATTCTGCCGTTTCGGGTCATGGCTCATTGCCAAATAGTCCGAGACCATCTATTTCGGCAGGTTATGCAGCATCTTTATTAAATCCGAATATACATAGTCATATGACTTCAGTAAACGAAGAGGACACTTATAGCTCACTACATACACCTGAAAGCACAATGGAAAGGAAGCATGCAAATAAATCTATAACGTTGAATAATAGAAATCGGGATAAAACTCAATGCAGTGAAAGAAGTGATTCTGGATTTAGCGAATGTTCTAGTTGTAGTGGTGGTAATAACAACGTGTCTACTTGTAGCTGTCAATCACAGTTGATGAGTAAATCACAAATTATTTTGGAAGAAAATGAATTGAAATCTGAATCTCAAATTGGCGCCATACCTCATGATATTTTAAAAGTCAAATTAGAAGAAATTGCACAAAATCAAAAAAAAATTTCAATAGATGAAACGGAATTAATAATTAAAGAAGAATCTGATGAGTCTTTAAAAATTAATGAAACCCAAAAACCATTAAAAAAGATTTGTAGTACGAAATCTCTAGAAAATTTCAATATTGAAGTTCCAATGGAGCATCGAATTAGTACACTTCAACGACAAGGTAGTGAGATTTCATCAATTAAAGAAACAATTATGAAGTCTGATTTCACAAATACAGTAAAAATGAGAAAAAAATCTTTGGAGAACAACGTAACAAAAGACAAACCAAAAGTGAAAGGAAAGTTTGTTCCGGAATCATCAACTGGCAAAGTGTCTATGTTAAAAAATCGCTTTACTAGTCCAAGCCCAACAAAGTCGTTATCAACAGTGAGTAGAGCTAATAGCAATTTGTCTGAACAATTGTTAAGAACCACTAACAAAAGCATGCCACGTTCTAAAAATGTGTTTGATCGTTTGGCGTGTAATAATAAAAGTAAATTTTATTTTTAATTTTGTAGATAAAAAAGAAATGTCTATTCCATTTTTTTTTGTAAAAAAGCAACAAAGTCGCCAATATTATAATAACACTTAAAAAAACTATTTAAGTTGGGAAATCTAAAGGCAAGACGTGATTCTGGATTTAGAGAATGCTTGTGACGTGACTAAAAGAATACTGAATATTGTAATTCAACTTCATAATCATAACATTTTTCCAATCATTCCAATTCATCAAATTATGTAATATAATTATACATACTTCAACTTCACGTTGATTTTATATTTTTAGTCAAAAATTCTTTATATTCGCGACCGGTTACGACCAATTAGAATGACTATACCACTGCCGTTATGATAAAGCTTTAAATTGACATAAGAATTTTGATGGAATGGATATTTACAATAATTTCTATTTTATTTGAATAAATGATACAATGTTTCTGTTTCTCTTGATAATAATTTTAGCAAATGCCATTCAACAAAACAATACAGAACGATATAATAATGTTCAGCAACTGCAATCGACATCGTTACCTAGTTCCCCTATATCACAGATACGATCTGCCTCGTCAATGCGGATAAGTCGTGTACGTGATGTAACTGAAAGACTATCAACACCTAAGCAACGAATATCATCCCCGATTGGACGTCGGGAACAACAAAATAAATCTGACTATATTAAAAATAATAATAGTTATAGTAATAATAATAATAATAATATTAATAATAATAAAAATAACAGCAATAATATTAGTAATAAGAAAAACACTTATAACAATTATAATAATAGTGGACTAATGAAGAAAACTGAATCAGAAACTACTACTAGTAGCACAAGAAAACTTAATCAATTGGGAAGAAGTTGATTTTATAAATTTTTTTTATTTATTTATTTAAAAAACACCTTATTTCCCAATTTCAAATATTATGTTAATTCCAAATTCCACACCTAATATTATGTACATAAATTACGCCTTCCTTTTTTATTATTACAATCCTCAGCAATTAATCTGAATCGAAATTTTTAATATATATTAAATTGTGAAAATGAGGACCAATGACAAAATATTGGGTGCACAAAATAAATAAATCCTTATTCATAATATAAAAATCCATTGAAATTAAATTATTAACGTTTTTCATAAGAAACTCTTCTGGAAAATTTAATTATATATATAATATATATCTTCTTTTTTTTTAATTTTTTGTATTTCGAATATTTTTTTTTTTTAATACGTAATATTTATAGTTGGTTTAATTTTAATTTGTTTTAAGATTTTTGAAAGTTTATCGATAATTTGTCGTTAGTTAATTTTTTTTGTATTGCTTAGTTATTGTTTTATTTTAATTCTTAAATTTTCCATGAATTTTTAAACCTTTAAAATATTTATAACACGAAAATAAAACTCAATCATATATTTATTATCCAAAGAATTAAAAAAAAATGTTTGTTAGGGAAAAAATTATTGTAATGTTTTATGCACTTGATTTTCAAATAAAAATTAAACTTTGTACTCTGTTTAATTAATTTATAGTTTTTTTCTTGTACTAGAGACATCATCATACTGTGGTCGTCATTGAATGAACGGTCCGGCTACGTACAATTCAATTTTTTTTTTTTTAGATATTATTTTCAACCTCAACGTTCAGTTCATTATTAAACGTAGAAGTATTAAAAATAGTAGATCGACAATTTTTGTTTAATATAAAATTCTAATAATAAAATTTAAACTGAAAAGCAGGGGCGTCCGCAGACTTTTTTCCAGGGGGGGGGGCAAAGCTAGAAAAAGTCGAATATACTCCTACTTAGTCGAATAGTCAACTTGAAATTCCCATGATGAATTAATTACTGAACTCTGCTTTGAGTAAAAAAAGTCTTGCACTTTTTAGTAAGAAGCTTCCTCACCGCGACAAGGTAGATGCAAATCGAGAAAGGTTTTTTTTTTTTTTATTGGTTTTTTTATTTTTATTTTTTTCTTTTTTTTTCGTTTTTAAAATTTTGTTTTGGTTTTATTTGTTTCTCAATTTTTTTTTGGTTGTTTTTATTTTTTAATTCTTTTTTTGTGTTAAAATAAAATTAAAGATTTTCATTCCAAAGAAACAAAAAAAAACGCAAAAGATTGTGAAATTGTTTTGAAGATTCACAAAAAATCTCCATGTAAGAATTTTTAAAAACTTAGCAGGCGTTGTTATTTAATTTTTGTTTTATTCCTTCTTCTCTTTTGATTTCTCAACTGACATTTCTTCTTTTACGATAACTAGACAACTAGAACTAGAAAGTTCCAAGAAGAAAAGAAACTTTGATAAAAATATGTTTTCAGTTCATAAATATAAATTTTGTGATGTGATTGATATTGTTAGTTAAATATTTCCCAGGAACGGTCTCTTATTAAAATGTCTTCAATCTTTATAACGTTCAAGTATCAAGTTCGCCATTCATTAGTTTAAATTAATTTCCTTGAAATAAAAGAAGCCGACTTTGTTCTCGATCGTGTAAATGCTCAAGAATATTTCTTCGGCTACGCTAGAAACTGAACTGAAAAAAATGTGTCTATCGAATTGTTAAAAAATGGTTTTTAAAATTTAATTCTTACAATTTCCAGGAGAGGGGGGGCAGCTGCCCCCTTTGCCCCACCCTGTGGACGCCCATGCTGAAAAGCTATTATTTGACTAAAAAACCAAACTGAATGAGCTAAAAAAAATGTTGACACATAAAAACCAGTATAAAAACAACTAACAACTAAGTTTTAGGTATAATATTTGTGCTCGCCATCTCGAAATACTGTATTTTACTAAAATTTCACAATTCAGATTATGAACCCTTTCTAATTATCATTATTGTTTCGATAGTTTTGTATATTGTAATTATGCCTAGCTTATTTATTTAAAAAAAACATGGTTTTGTTTTTCAGATGTTGTATTTTTCAAAATAAATAGATTTTGAGCAATTTTTCTACATATAAAAATATAAAAACCGTATAAATTTGTTTTTTTTCCCATAATTCTAATAAATACAAAAAGTTTTACAATTAAGTAAATATAAACCTAACCAAACTTGGTATTTAAGATCCTCGAAATTCTTTTATTTCTAAAATTTTCTATCTTCGAGGCTTCAATTTGACCCATAAGCCACCAGAAGCTCTTAATGTGATTCTAAATGTTGCTTGAAAATTAGGTTTGTTTGGTGATGAATGTAATTCATACGTTCTTAATAATCTGGAAATTACTGTTTTCATTTCTAAAATGGCAAATCTATTTCCAATACCTACAAGGAAAAAAATTTAACAAACAAGTTTCGTGTCTTACTTGAATGTATAAAAGAAATAACAAGCACTGATGCTTTTTGTAATAAAAAAATACTTACAATTTCTGGGTCCTGCACTAAAAGGTAGGTAAGCGTATGGGTGCCTTTTTTCGCAATTCTCTGGAGAAAAACGTTCAGGATCAAATTTCTCTGGATCTGGGTATATATGTGGTAATCTATGTGTTGAATATGGTACAATGAATACGTTGCACCCAGATGGTAAAGTGTAATTACTGATTTTTATGTCTTCACTTGTCCGTCTAGCAATTACAGGTACACTTGGATATAATCTTAATGTTTCTTTTATGCACATCTCTAAAAACCTCATTTCACGTAAATCGTTCATAGTTGGTGCCCGATCAATATCATTTCCAAAAATTTTATCAATTTCTTCCATACATTTAAGTTGTATTGGTTGATTTTGAGCTAATAAATAAAAGCAGAATGCTATAGCTGCTCCAACTGAATCTTGACCTGCTAACATAAATGTGCATGCCTCATTCACAATATCTTCTTCTGTGAATTCTGGATTGGCTTCAGATATTTCAATCATGTAATCTAACAAACACTTTTTATTTGATGCAATTTCACCATTTTTCCGCATTTCACGTCGGATATGAATCATTTTGTAAGTGAACTCATCCAAACGACGTTTCTGATTCAATTCTTCTGTTGCTGTTTTGGTTAATTTATAAATGCTATCTAGTAAAAGCCACGGATGGGTCACACGATATGGTGCTGTGATTTTTCCCCTTAAATTGAAGAATTACAGATAATTTTTGAATGTTTCAAAAATTTATTAATTTAAAAAAATATATATTAATTTTCTCTTTGTTATAGATAGTAGATACGGGAATAAATATGCTTGTTTTGTTTCTTTTTGATTTTTACATAAACATTAAATCTAAATGAAAGATTATATACAAACCTTCAATTCTGATAAACAGGGTAAAATATTCAAAAAATAATAAATAGCAATTTTAACCAATTTCAGAAACCTTTTAACCTGTACGAATGTAATATAATTCCATCATATCCAAGACAAACTAAATCATCTTAAGTTAAGAATTCCAACATGAATATATTTTAATAAATAAATATACTCCCTTACTGTCTAAATGGTGATTCCTCCATATTGACAAAATCTTTACTTTTTATAACTGGCACTCCTAAAACTGCCTCTAAAATAATAAAAAATATCAATTAATAATGATATAAATATATATGTCTATTTTATTTCTCGATCTTCACCATTTAATATATCCATAACACAATTATTAACATATTGTGCAATATTTAATTCAGTTTTATTTGGATCCAATTTACTAAGAAAAGCTTGTGATGCATCAGCAAAAGTACCAGTAAAACGTTCCAAAATACTTAAATGAAAGGTTGGTTGAATCCATTTTCGATGAGTACTCCACTTTTCACCACTACTAGTGATCAAACCATTTCCCAAAAAATTATGCATGAGTCGATAAAAGAATACCTTATCTGTGTGTTTCTTTGATGAAAGAACTATTTGTAAGTCATGGGGTTCTAAAACAACAAAAAATGGAAATAACAAAACCCATACTCTGACTAATGATCCATAAAGATTGAAAGCTGTTGCTGCGCGATTTGTTAGTACTGTAAGAATATAAGAAAAAACATTTTATTTAATTTAATAAAAAAACACTTAATATTTCCAATTCAAATTGTTATTTCCTACAACTTATTTAAACTATACACTTGAATTTTTAAGTTTTAAGCATTCCGCAAACCAAAGCTAATTTTTTCTTGCGGCTGTCACACGATTTAATCGCATCATTTATTTATATTGCGGCCCACATCAATATAGAATCGCACTATTTACGCTGTTTCATACAAATAACGTTTTTCAAAAATTAATTTTAAAAAAAATTATTGAAAATTTAAACACAAATTTATTTATTTTATTTAATTTAAAAAAAAAAATCAATTACACATTAAATAATATTTAAAATTTCAACTAACAATCCAATACGATTTTGCCGCATCAGTGTGGGAATAAATACGATTTTCGGACGGTTTCCGCAGATATGCCGCAACGAAAAATTAACCTTGGGTTGAGGATTGTTTAAAATGAAGATGTTATTAAAATGATTAAAATTAATTTATTATGAAACTTTTCTAGTAGGAAGATTTACTGTTATACACATTAAAGCCTTTTGTTATTAGAATTTTACTTACTATCTTTTTCTTGAATTATTAAACAATTTCCTAATAATGGTAGAGCAGCAGGCCCGGGTAATTTCAAGGATAATGCGACTGATTTGATATAACCAGAAAATATATATAAAAAGCTTCCTATAATAACTACTGTTGCAAAACTCCATAATTCTGATGACGATGCCTTTTCTATCTAAAATAGAAAAATTATAATTTTATTGATCATATAATTATTATTATACACTTAAAATAATAATTTAAAATTTTTTAACAACATATATACTGATGTTTAATTTTTCATAATACATGCATAATCAATGCATATTTTTTTCTTATGCACATAACAATTTATCTTTCTTAATATTTATAACAAATAGGGTATTAAAATGGTACATTTTATTTAACAAAAATATTCTTCAATAAAATATACTTTTTCAACAATTTTGACAATGAATTTATAGATTCACTTTTCTTTAGGTATATTTTTGAATATAGTAAAAGAAGTTAAAAAAAAGTTTTCACACTTTTAAGAGGCATTATAAATTTAATGATAACTTGAGAAACTTTGTTTCATCACGGCAACATAGTTTTTTTTAACTTCAATATACTTAATTTACTAGTTACAAATTACAAGTTGATTCTTTAATACTGATTTCTAACCAATCAATAACTTAATAAAAAATATTATATAAGCGATGTTCGTGCATTAAATATATACTATACATTTATGCAAAACAAATTAATTTAGTATATAATATAATAAACAATTGCCAAAGAAATGACTATATGGAAGTTGAAAATTAAATTCTGATATTTTTTTTTATTCATTTTTTATCATATCGTTATTATATGTTTTCATAAAGCGGAGCGCGATAAATATTGTCTGTCACAAATCTCAGTCTCTAGTTTTTATCATGAAGAATTAATTAGAAAACTTTAGAATTATTGTTTTATTTTGTTTTTTAATTTGATTTCTAAAACTTTGAGTAAAATGTATAAATTCTAAAATTTTTATTTACGACAACAGGATTTTTTTACGTTACAAATATTCGTAATCTAGGGTTAAAAAATTTTTAATTTTGCTTTCTTTTTTTTTAAATTAACAAAAGTAAAAAAAAAAAACTTTGAAATCTTAATATTATATTAATATAATAATGTAAGTGTACATATATGCATAATATATTTCACAAAAAAAGTACATGTAACTTGATTTATGTGAAAAAAAAAGAAAATGCATACTGTAAATAATAATTTTTAATAATATATCATCTAATTAATTGCATTATAAAATTAATGACTAAGAAATTTAATTTGACTAGAATTTTTACTACTCAGTTTTATAAATTCATTTACTTTAGTTGATTGATGTAACAAAATCAAAAGTTTCTGATACTGGTACGAATAATTGCGTTATAAATATTTATAAAATTCATATTTGATATAAAATCAAAGACTTTACAGAGTTTAAATTTAATTATCAAAAACCGTTTTATATGTACTTTATTTGATATTTTTAAGAAACTGATGCAATAATAATGATTTGTAGTATTAATTAATATTTTTTGGATTTCGAACTTCTAGACTAGATGATTTGGAAACTTAACTAATTTATTAAACGCGATGTTTATGTATATACTAGTAAAGATTAAATTATTAAAAATTAATGGATTTATAAATTTCAAAGATATATTATTTTTGTTATAGCTTTAACTATTATACGATTTCTAGAATTTCGAACTCTTTCTCAATTTTGCTTACTCAAAAATTAATTTGAAATCAAAAAATAAAATTTAAATCAAAAATTTTCACTAATTATTAGTCAAAAAATATTCGCGATTTCTTGACTGTACTAATTCCTTGCCACTTTCGAAACCCCAGTGAAGAGAGTTTTAAAACAATTTCTATAAAATTGAAAAAACATTTAAAATTAACTTAAATGTAAATTAATACCGAGATAATTAAATCACAACCAGTAGAAAAAATAACGTTTATTATTTTTAATTCATGGTCATTTTTATTAATATTTATACGAATATAATAATTTCGTGTAAATATTTACATTTCTTTCATAGTACTTTACTTGATTGTGAAGATCTTAAGCAAATATTGGAAATTTTTTTATTTTATTTTAATTTTTTTAGTTTGAAAATAATGTACCCACGTCTTTTTACTTTATTTCAGAGAAATTTTAATAAAGATTATAAGCTTTTATGCATTAAAAAGTTAAAATGTTTGTCATATCATTATCTCAAAGTACTAAATATACATATTTTCAAGATTTAAAAAATATTTGTCAAAAATATTTAAAATAGCTTTATAGTTCTATAGATCACTTTTGGTTATTTTGTCATTTGTTGTAGGTAGTAAAGCTTACTTGCGTTTTACATAATTTTTTTTACTAATCCAAAAATTTGTTTATTAAAAAAATAAATTATGTTTTTAATGTTTAACTTTTTTGTAGTTATACATAAATAATATTATTTGATTAGGTAAACTTTATGTTAAAATTTTTGCGCCAATAAACAAAATGTGACTAAATAACGAATGCAATAATAATGTAATGTGTCACATAAAAAGACATACTGAAAATAATGAATGTTAGCTCTATTCCGATAAAGTCGAATAGAGCTGTTAATTGAATTGTCTTATTATATTTATTAAAAAGAACAATTTGATTGCATGGGCACTTAAAAGCGATTTAAAATGATATGAACAAAATTTCATTGTGAATAAACCTCAGTATATTAGATTTTTGATTAGTTTATTTTTTGAAATAAACTTGAAATAAACTATTCGTTCCTGAAACTTATATGCCATCTGAATACAAAAGTCAATCGATCTTAAATACGTATACTATATTAACATAAAACATGATTATTGTTTGTATTAAATTAATAACACCGATATTTCTGTAGGCGATAAACGGTGCTGAATTTCATTTTTTTGATATGAATTCAAATTAATTAATTGTAGTTTTAAGAGCAACTAAATTTATTTTAATTAGATAAATTATGTAATAAGATTTCAGATTTTCAAATAATTGCAGAAAAATATGTTAAAGATGCTTTTAAGTAAGTAATTTCATAACAAAAATAGCAATTTAACAATCATTTGGAATTAAAAAATTTAGTACCTATTACTAATGAGAAAATAGTAATTGAAGAAATAAAATTGGATAATAAAATTAACAAACCAACAATTTTCCAATGTGGTCTTATACATAAAAATAAAGAACAAAAACTCATAAACGAAGTATATATATATAGAGTCCGTTCTCGGAATTTCGACTTAAGATACGTTGGTCACAATCAAAGCTAAACATATTTTTAAGTTCTTTCAGTTCCATGTACCAGTGCCATTTAGTCATAAACCTACAAATATACTTACAAATATAACAATTTTCAACGAAATTCAGAAATTCTTGAAAACAATCTTGGTTTAACCACTTTTTTAGGTTCGAATTGTCATCCATCTACCTAACACACTAATTTTCATCGGAATCTCTACAGCAAAATTTATATTAATAATTTTTTTTTTTTTTTTGAAACATTTGAGCTGGTTAACAACCTTTATATCCCAAATCCAAAATCGCAAAATCTTATAAAGATTACTGAAGATATATGTGAATTAGAACGAGATTGCTCATATTTTCACATTAAAAGAATTGAAACCGATTAGGTTATAAGTTTTTGTGGCGCACGAACGGACGGACATTTAATGCAAAACATATTGAACTTTTTTTATTTTTCATGGAAATCGACCACAATTTAAATTTCTAACTAGATTCATATTTTTGTCGAAAATTGAACCTAGAAATTAATTTATAATTATATAAAATTTATCATAATCGATTTTTATGTAGGCACTGACACACACAATTTAGGAAGTCTTATTAGAAAAAAAGGTTCAATTACTCCACCTCACCCTAACTTTGAGAAAATTTTTAGCCCAATTTACTTAATTTTAAAACAAAGAAACTCGATAAAAAACTAAGTACGATTTTTTTTTCGTTTCCTTATTGAATTCGAGTTTTTGTTATTATTATTATTATTATTATTAATAAATTAATTAAAAATTATTTTAGAATTATGGTTAAGGTCTTTCCGAATTTGTATTTATTTTAATTTAATTCAAATATAGTTTTATTCCTGCTAAAAACAAAAATTGGAAAAAGTAAAAAATTAATTTATTTGGCATAATATTTGCTTATTCCAAATTTTTATTTAAATTTTCCCAAAATATATTTGTTTTTAGAATGAAGGTTATAATAAAATTGGAGCATGCATATCAAGAAATTTTGAGTTAATGCTGCATTGAAAGCAATATATGCACATAAAATAAAATATTTTAAGTTTTTCATTCTTAAATTATAGTTAAAAATGAATGTCTTATTATTTGCCAAAAAGCTGAACTTTTTGACTCCCGGTATTGTAGAATAGAGTTTAAAGCGAAAGAGTTATCCAAGTTATCCAAATTAGCTAAGCTTAGTAATATAGGAATCTATAAATTTCCTTAAAGTAAGAGGAAAATCGGAACCAAATTCAATTAATTTAAAAAAAAAATTATGTACCCATATTTATCTTTAATATATGAATTATCTTCTTCTGAAAACTTGGATAAAAAATTGATTCCTTTAAATAATTATGTATGTCTAGTGTACAAAACATTCATTTTTTAATTTTTTATTTTTTTTTTATTCTTACCATTCTTAACAAAACCATGGTTAACAAAATTAATTTTTTTTGTAAATCCTTGAATACTTAGAAAAAAAACACTTAATATAGAGGAAGTCTTTACAGTCCTTTCTTAGAATTTATATTTATATATATTTTTAATTTAAATTTTTTTTAATAACTATTTTTCTTATTGATTTAATTCTTTTTTTGTTTTCCTTTAAAAAGTCCTTAATTCTTTTTTATATTTTAAAAAAAAAATTTCAACTTTTGCATTCCGGATGCAAATTGAAAATTATCGTAATAAGAATGCATTTAAACTAAATCTGAAAATGTAAATCCCAATAGTTAAATTATACAAAATAAAAATAAATAAATAAAAGCTTAAATGATTTTAAATTTATGAAAAAAAGCTTTTTAACTAATCGCGCGCTAAACTTGAAATGGCAGAATCCTCCCTTTTGGTTCATCTATTTATAATTTAAATCACCACGCTTTTTCCTCTCTTTAGTAAATCATCTTTATTTTTTTTTCTAATATTTAAAATTGTATACATACATATTTTGTTTACCAAGACTTGTGTTTGTTTTGTTTTATTTTTCTAATTTTATGAAAATTTAGGTTTTTTTCTACTTAAAGGCTAAGAAATGGAAAATATTAAAATAATTATATGGTTGAATACAAAATTATTGGACGTATTGAAAGTTATAATTTCCTTTTTCTTTTGCGCAAATGCCTCTCTGTAAATTTTGTATACCTAAATAAAATACCTAGTTTACGAGGGATTCGAAACTTTTTATTTTATTACGCTTTAAATATGATAATTGAATAGAAATAAATTTTTTGCAATTGTAAATTAAAAATATGTGAGGCGTCAATTCTAGAATTTAAAAACTAGATTGAATAGTGAATTTTTGATAAATTGAGTTGTTCACGTTAACCTTTAAGGGCCAAAGTTTCTTTGTTAAGTAAATGCGATTACATATCATATTTCGACATAACACATTGACGATTCATTAATCAATTCAAATCCATGCAACTAAAAAGTTTCTGACTTAAGTCTTTTGTTTTATGCTTAAATTGTTTTCAAAAATATATTTGTTGTCTTTAAGCTAGAAGATGATGAGTAATTAAAATATTAAAATAATAATATATAAACAATCACAAAATTGAAATTCGAAAAAAGATCATTAATTTATAAATTTGCTCTACAATTTCCAGCTCACCTTATTTTTTCCCGGTAAAGCAAGATTAATCTACAAATTTGAGATTACTTATATAATGTCGGATGTTTTGTTTTATTGCTTTGACAATTTTTTTTTCATTATTTTGAATTATGGATAGTTCGTGATAACAAAGGTGTCCTACGTGAACATATCAACATAACAACATCTTAATTTAAATTGCATATTTAAATATCAGACACCCACCCTTTTTATGTTTTCACTTTCTCAAGCCCTTTTTCATTTTATCACCTACTATGAAAGATAAAATTAATGTCGTTAAATCAATTGGTATTATTTGTAAAAGTTAATTTCAAAACAATATTTTGAATCAGTTACAAAGTTGACTCCGAGTCGAGTGACTGAATGAATAGTGCGGGAAACGATTCCTTCATGATTGGGTAAATGTTATTTATGTACAATGTCGGATTTAAAACATTTTTCTCTTGCGCTGAATTTTCAACCATTGGTAAAGGTATTTTTAATAAAACTATAATTCAATTATTTTAAATAAAATAAGTAAGTATTAATACAATGTTATAACATATACTTAATATTCACTCAACACATTTGAAATCTTAGTTCTTCATCAGTAATATCTCATATCTTTTGATCTTTGGAAATCAAAGTTCCTACAGTGTCTGCTAATCATTCTTCACCTTTTCCATTTGCTAATTTAAATTCACTGGAGTTTAGTTTTGTTTATTATATTAAAATGTTAAAATTAAGTATTTTGAAGTTTTGTATAAACTCATTAAATTTGAAAGAAATAATTGATTTTGCTTTATTTACATAAACTTAAGTAATTAATCTTTCAAATAATTTACGACACAATATTAAGTAAATTTACCGATGTGCATATTAATATTATTTTATATTTATTTTTCTTTTCTCTGTCAAAAATTTTAACTACAATTTGTCTAAGATTGTTCAAATAAAATATTGTATTTTTTGAAATTAAAAACGAGTTTGTTTCTTAAGTCTTTTGTTATTTTTTTTATAATCTCGTCCTAAAGATACCTTTTCCTGTAAAAGCTTTTTATATTTATTTATTTAATTTATGTAATTAATTAATTGTTAATTAGTGAAGTTTTTTAGTCAGTACACAAGTGAAATAAATCGACAAAGTGAAGTTAAATTTAAGTATTTGTTTTTTTTTTTTAGATTTTATTGCATTGTGATTAACAAATTCTATACGCTTGACTAACCTTACAATTTTTCACTTTAAGAGCTTTGTATTATATTTTTAAGAATTTATTTTCAAAGTAAATTAAGGTTATTTAACGATTTTGAAATTCAATTTCAAAAATTTCTTTACGTATTATGATCCTTTGTTGTTCCCAAAATTCAGTTATTATAAGAAACACCAAAGGAAAGAATTAGATTAAAATATTCCTTTTAATTTTATACATCTGTAATGCACGCAATTATTGTTATGGCGACAAGCCGTAACCGTTGAGTTCAATATTCCTCAAGTCGAATGTCTATACACACAATGCTTAATGACGTCATCAACGATAAAATAGTGTTATACTTTGGTTTCATCAGCTAAGCTGAAAATTGCAGAGTTTTGAAAATTAAATTAATGGTTCATACCGTTTTAGTAGTTTGAAACCAGTAAATTAAAAAAAAGAGAGTTTTAAATAAAAAATTAAATTGCTTTGAATCCAGACAAATAACCATGACTTATTTTTTTCGTTCTTTGAAAAAAAAAAAATCATGTATACATATACAAGCTTATACAATTTGAATTCTGCTAAATCTTTGCCGTAGTTGTGTAAATTCACCAAAAATTTAATATTAAATCAAAAAGCGCATCAAGTTCAAAGTCAATCGTCAGATTTCTAGTAGAGTTTAAATATTTGTTTGCAATATAAAAGGTGATAATTTATTATTTCGCTAAATATATTTTTCTTTATTCGAAGTTGAGTATACACATAATGTGTATAGAATGTATATTATTTATAAACATAATGTATATGTATAGTACACATGTATGTCTGTAAATATTGTTTTTGACTTTTTTTTTATTTATGTACAAATTTTTTTAAATGGAAATGTAAATATTGTTCTCGTAAACTTTTAGCGCAAAAAATAGCTTCTAAGGAAGTTTAAAATTTAAAAAAAATAAAAAATCAGCTATGGAACAGATGTTTAATATCATTTAACATACCTACTAAACAAATTTATTGAATATTTTTTTTACAAAATTTGAGAACCGTCTGTATAATTAAAAAGGGAATATTTATGGTGAAAAAAATTTTTTAAAGCAGCCACTTGTGTGTATAATTAATTCAATTTCAAATTTTACAATGATGTAGAATTTAATACTTAATAATTTAGAGCTAGCTTAGCTTAAGTGATAATCACGACTTATTTCGCCATGATTTATTATTCTTGGCTTTCGAATGAAATGAATCTAAAGAATGCTCAAAATAAAATAACTAGTATAACAAATACGAGATATTAGTGAGACTATAAACAAAATTAATATTTTTGTGTGGTTATTTAATAAAATTCTGAATATTCAGTTGTAAATATCCGAAGTCTTCAAGAATATAATTTAAAATTTAAATCAATTTTAAATAAATGATATTAATAATTATAAGGAATATCAATAATAAAAATTTTATTGAAAAAACCTTAAGAAAATGAATGGGTCATTGATAACAATTTACTTAACAATGAATATTTTAAACCAATGCAAATGAAAATTATAAACATATAATAACATGTATCAGTGTTTAAACAAATTTGAATTATATATATGTATGTACATAATATTTACATTATTCACTTGAACTTGAAGGGAATTACTGAAAAAAAAAATTAAAAATATTTAAATATTAATTTTGTATTTTAAGAGTTAAACCAAAAAGCATTTATATAAAGAGGAATCAGTCCCATACAAAAAAAAGAATTAAAATAGTGAAACAAAAAATCCATATCACAACCCCATGAACTTTTTTTTTTTTTTTTGAGAATTCCACTCTCACAAAAACTTTTAAAACTTTCAAAATTGTATAGAACTGTTGTTATTTTGAAAGTTTTAAAAGCTTTCGTGAGAGTGGAATTCTCAAAAAATACAAAAAAAAAGCTCATGGGGTTGTGATATGGATTTTTTGATCCACTATTTTAATTCTTTTTTTGTATAGGACTGATTCCTCTTTATATACATGCTTTTTGGTTAAACTATTTTAGAAGAATAATATTATATTTTGTTTGAATAATATTATATATTCTATAAATTCCGAGAATCAGATAATACAAATTTTTAATATTTCAATTTCAATTAGAATTTATTTCATTTTTAGCATAAAAAACAATTATTATTAGCAAAAAAATAGCTTTAAGATCCATGCTGTGAAATTGAAAAATATTTTTCTGTTTTCTATTCTTGTTTCTAGTAGATTTTTACAAAACTATATTTGAATTTTATTTCTGTGCAGAAACTGCAATTTATCAAGAAAATAAACAGATTTTTATAATTAAATGAAATTAATTAAAAATTGTTTAGAAAATTAAAGAAATTCGAAATTCCATCTCACCAGTCCTGGAGAGTGATATTTTCTAGCTTTATTTCTGCGTTTGATTTTAAGAGCCAAAAACTAAAAATTAAAAAAATCGCCTCATCCAGGTATATGTTATATATATTATATGTATGTGTTGTATATATACATTATGTTTATAAATAATATACATTCTATATACATTATGTGTATACTCAACTTCGAATAAAGAAAAATATATTTAGCGTAGTAGGTATATCAAAGAATCACTTTAGTCGAGATTACATTAACACTAAAATCAAAGCAAAAATAAGAGAATATATATACTAAAAACTTAAAATTCTGATTTTGTCCGTTATATTCTGTCGAGAAACAAATATCTATTCGATATTCGGTTGTTAGGCTTAGGAGAATGAGGAGCTTGAACATAAAAACAAATAGAAATTAAATAAAATATTTTAGAGTGAGCATACCATCTAATTAAATAGCATATTATAAAAAATATCAATTGTGGATGTATTTGTACCTAAAATGATTATTTCCTAAATAATATTTTCCAAAATATATACATAATAGCAAAATAAATTTTTACCTATTTGGACAAATTACAAAAGAAAAAATTTTATCTTTTTTTTGTTATTTTTTTTTTTATTGTGGGTAATACATTAAAAAAAAGTTAAAAGGGCTT